>APFE030046914.1:0-11468 GCA_000404065.3 Pinus taeda | reverse complement strand
ATATGCGCAGTGATTAGAATTGGTTGTTGATTTCAATAGAATGCGTATGGTTTATGTTTATGATAGTGCTTGAACAGTTCATCACTGAGATCGTGAATCGTATCCTGTAAGGGATTCGATCCTTTGTTTTCTTTTAAAGCAATGTCATGAACTCTGTTATCATTTCAAAGTATGCTTATGATTTCTGTATGTTTTTATCTTGCATGAATATTAGTGAATGCTGAGTATTTGTTGAACAGGGGTTTTATGCATAGTGTCTCTGTAAGGAGATTGAAATCTTGGTTTGCAGTGATACACAGTGTTTTAATTTGGTAAATGAATTGAATGACAGTGTTGTAATTAGGTAGATTAACTGAGTGACCTAAGTGTTTGGGTGATAGGTAACATACCTCAATCTTCTATAAAGAAGTCCTGTGACCTACCATCATAACCACTTAGCTAATAATCCTTTATGTCTATATACTTTAGACGCATGCCTCTAAGTCTACGCATCATGGTCGATAATAAATATAGCCTAGTCTAGCACCCTAGACAGGACACTACACATACCCTGATGAAGTTCATGTTGAGGAGGAAGAGGAGGAAAAGGAACAGCCCATTCCCAAAGAGAACATTCAGACACATAAGGAATCAAAAACTGAGGAATATGTATCACATGATCAAATGGACTCTTTGACAGAAAATATACCAGACACTATGGATACCAGTGGAGCCAAAAGACAGCATACTTCAGACCACTCAGATTCAGACAAGGAAAATCCTCACCCTGTGGAGGACACTTCACTCGTACTATTCTCGTCCTTACCGACTCAAGGGGAGTGGAGAACGGTCGAGAAGAAAAAAGGGAGAAAAGTATAATTTTCTCCCCTAATGTGCATTATTTTCTTTCTGGTTATTTTATTTTGAACAACAGTGTTTGACTTGCTTTTGAATATGCGCTTCAGCATCTACAAAATGTAATTTTGTTATTATTAATAAAATTACGAATTTTCCTAGGAAAAAAAACACATATTGTTTTCGCTTGAAGTAGTATGGATCTTTAAAATTTTCTCAAACATAATCTCTATTCTCATCTCTTAATATACCATTAATATAAAGTTTATCTTAACACCAAAAGCACTCTCATCTCTTTATATACCATTAATATAAAGTTTATCTTAATACCAAAAGCACCCAGAGACCAAAAACTATATTATTAGTTTTATTAAAATCTTTTTTTACATTATAATTATTGATGGTTAATTTGTGTTTTCACACTAGAATAGATGCATCTTAATTCTGATCTATGAAAAGCTTAAAGGAATCAAATCTCTCAAAGTGCAAACCAAACTATATTATTAGTTTTATTATAGTCTTTTTTTTTACGTTATAATTATTGATGGTCAATTTGTGTTTTTAACACTAGAATAGATGCATCCAAGAGTTGAGAGGAATCAAATCTCTCAAAGTAAAAACCTCTTTTGAGTGAACTATTTGAGAAATGGTTTACACCTTGAGATATTTAATCTATCTTCTAAAGTGTAAACCTCTTTTGAGGGAAAAACTTGAGCAAAGGTTTACACCTTGAGATATTTAATCTATCTTAATACTCAATAAATTGAGAGTTAACATGAATCTTTGTTCGTTCTTTTTAATACTATTTATGAAATGATATTTTAAGGTCCACGAGACTGAAAATAGTCTATGAGACCATTAGTTCCTTGTTTTTCACTTCTTGCAATTCAATCCTTTTCCGATTCAAATTGATGATGAGCTGGCCCAACCTTTTAACAATCCCCTCGCTAAAAAGACAATGCCAAGAAACTGATGCCAACATGTTCTCATAACTTTCTCCAATGTCTTTGAATGCATCACATTCCAAAATGAAATGTTTTTCCAATTCCACAGCAATTCAATCCTTTTCCGATTCAAATTGATGATGAGCTGGCCCAACCTTCTAACATTCCCCTCACTAAAAAGACAATGCCAAGAAACTGATGTTGTTCTCATAACTTTCTCCGATGTCTTTGAATGCGTCACATTCCAAAATGAATGTTTTTCTGATTCCACAATGCCAGACATGCAAAAACACTCATTCTTCCCAAGCTTCTTTAGGCCTCATGCAAAAACACTCGTTCTTCCCAAGCTTCTTTAGGCCTTTTCCACCATGTTGTTTCACACCGAAGTTATGCAAGTTGGTCCTTAATTGAGCAATAAGAACCTTTTCTCTCCACAAAATTCTACCTCCAATGAACTCTTTTTGTTGTAGATCACATGTAGGGTTGAATTCTTTAATGTAGTACTTCTTCTTTCTACCCAATTATTTTCCCCATACCTTTTTACGAAACTTCTCCATAAAAAAATCATTTAGCTCCTTGCTATTTGTGGGACAGGGATTGAGGTAGATATTTCATTTTTGCATCCATGTGTAGTTTTGTTTCATCCATGTTTTCTTTCTTTCATTCATGCCTTCATTGAAGATAACATTAGGTCATCTACCTACTCTCATTTGCTCAATTATTTTTAGATATCTTATTAGCTGCACCATAGCAATTGCTTCAATGGGAGTTGTTCCTATTTCACTCAACATTATCTCATAAGGTACTAAACTTTTTATTTTGAACTTGCTCATGATCAAGCATTTTTTAATTTTCTCAATTTGTTTCCATTTTGAGACGAGGTGTTGCTAGCCCACAATTCACACCCATATAGCATCACTGGACAAAATAGGTGTCCAAAAACCACTTTAATCATTTCCAATCCCATAACTTTGCCTCTCTATATATGTTTTGAAGAGCATGTAATGCTTTCCACCCTCCTAAAATTCTCTTCTTTCTGCAGTACTCCCAATTGAGTTTGTTGTTGAAATCAATCCTGAGGTACTTGTATTCATTTACTTCTTCAAGAGTGTTGTCTTCAAAGAAGAAAGTATGTTGGCTCTACTTCCTTTTATTAGAGAAAATCATTATTTTGGTCTTGTTAGTATTGACTTGCATCCCCATTGCGCTACAAAAATGCTCAAGGGCATATAAGTGCATTTGCAATCCATGGGCAGATTTAGAAATCAATACAATATCATCAGCATATAAAAGAAGCTTTATCAAAACTCCCCCAACCGAACACCATCTCCACCTTGCAAATTTAGCCACTCTTCCAATTTATCAATATATAAACCAAAAAGAGTAGGGGATAAAGGGAAACCTTGCTTGACTCCAATGTCATTTCTAAAGCTTTCCAAAATACTCGCTGAGGTTCTAATTTTGACTTTCACTTCATAAAGTCTATGGACAGCATCTCTATAATGCACAGGAATTTCAAATTATTCCATTCTACGCCACAACTTATCTCTAGGAACTACGTCAAATGCTTTTTTGAAGTCCATAAAGCAGTGGAATACTTCTTTGTCCTCCCAAACCTTCTCAACATTGTGTCTCAACGTGATACCATGATCCACTGTAGAATGCTTCGACCTAAAACCGGCTTGTCCTCTTGCCCTCTTTTCTTTTACTTCTGCCCACTTACTAATTATGTTTTCTACCATGTTGTCAAAAAGCTTTGCAAACAAAGGATTGATCATAATTGTTCTATAGTTGGATGGATTATTAATGTCTCAACTTTTAAAAAGGGGTATTGCTAGGCTAGTTGTCTGGTTTCTTGGGAATCCTTATTGAATGATGTTGTTGAATATTTCTATGATGTGTGGTGCAAAAGCATTCATTCCCCCCATTTTAGATACTGTGCTTCAAGTTCAACCAAGTCCTTTGCCTTTTTTGTTTTCAACTTCTTAATTCCATTCTCTACCTCCTATAATGTGAAGAGCTTTGAAGTTGTGTTGATCCTAGGGAAATCTTTGTTCGTTCTTTTTAATACTATTTATATTATCGTAAATTTAACATTTCAATATATAAAATATTCTTATTTTTTAATTTTATATTTTTATCTTATATAATATATATTATGTATAATAATTTATAGTGATATAAATTATTCACTTTTTCTATTTCTTTTCTTCATTATAATTTCAATTATCTATTAAAAATATTATTGGAAAATATTATGTGTGGCCATGGTATTTTTCTTTTATCATATTTATAATTTTGTATTTTATTTTTAAATGTGATATATTCCAGATTATTTTATCATGCTTTTTAATATAAATTAAATGGGACATATATTACATAAATTATCTTATCATGCTTTTTAATATAAGTCAACATTATACTATAAGTATAATGGGCAGAAGATATCGTTGTTGATTAAATGAGATAATTAAAATGTTATTTATTAATATTCATAAAATATTAAATGTATTATTAATAAATTAGTAAATATTTGTAGATTCCATTTAAAATTTTAAATAGATAGATTTTGAAGATCATTTATTATTAATATAAAATATTATATGTAAATTTATTTCCAAAATAATAAAATATAAATTTATTGTTTTATTATATTTAATTTTGTTTTTATTATAAAATTTAACCATTTTTTTCCAAAAAACATTTATTATATACATTTTAAATTTATAATCTTATATTTTATTTTAAACTCATTTATAAATATATTATAAAAATAAAATATTATTATTATTTTCTAAATAAAGTTAATCTATTGATATAATACAAAAAAGTTACATAGTAGCCTGACCGTAAAGGATTCCGACCTTAATTATAACATAACCATGAAAATTGTCTGACACTGCCCCTACAAAAGGGAAACCAGCCCATTAAACATCCAAAAATTAACCCACAAGTTTCCTGAATAAACCAGCCTATCAGCTAACAACAAAGCCCCCCTGAAAACGAGCAAAACCACCCAGAAAAACCACAAATTGTCCTGACTGGACCGCCCAACCAGCGAAATTCCTTGAGGACACATAAGCAAGACAGAGAAAAACCAGAACTAAGTGAATTTCCACCTGTCGAGAGTGACACGCGGTGCCAGGTCATCCGAAGCGTGTTCCTTCACGATAGGACATGCCCAGTCATCCGGGTTGTCCGCCCCGCGACGTCCCTTAGCCTAACGACCTCCCTCCCTGCTGCCATCTGCATCCTACGGGCGCAACGTGTTCTCCAGACGGCTATCCACTGCTCACTAGGGACGCCTAAAGCATCATATGAGCTGCCAGCAATGGCCTTTCCATGTCTTCTATGCCGACCTCCATTACCATTCAGCTCGTCAATGTTGTCTCTGTGCCAGCTTGGACCTGCTCTGTTCGTCTCCTCCAGGGAAGTAGTCATGGGTATTTGCGGCTCAGGGTCTTCAGAAATGCAGATGGAGACGATGGCGACTATGACCGGGCAATTCATAAAGCTCCGGCACTGGAACTGCATCGTATGGGGGACATGATGCGGAGGCAGAGGGAAGGTAGCAGTGCGCATAGCTGCCTCGTCGCGTCTGGAGCAATGGAGGCAAGCTCTGCCTCTACCACTTCTGGTGTTTGGATAATGGCCAGCGGCACTGAACTAGCGGGGATTATCAGCTGAGGAGGCAGGGGAAGCCAAATTGTGGCTGTGTAAAGCAGAGGAGCGGGAGCTACCGTCGCGCGAGACCATGGTGGAGGTAGGCGCAGTTGCAGAGTCAGGGGGGGCGGAAGAAGAGATGACAGAGGAACGCTGAGCGGAATTTACAGAGTGCTAAGGGGAATGGTGGAAGCCATAGTGCTGAGCAGAAGAGCAGAAGTTAGAATGGGAATGGTGGAAGCCATTACCCAAGTCCAGACAGCAAACAAGCCAGCATCTGCGTCCCGTGCTAGTTCGCTCAGTGGGCGCTTCCGCCTGTGGAGAGTAGGCACAATGAAACAGGAGAAGAATGATCGGGTGAATCGTCGGAGCCATGGTTATGCAGTTGATGATTTTGCCTCGGCAAGAACAGGCATTAAATGTCGCCTGCGAGGTGCCGTGAAGATTATTCAGGCTGGTCTTGGAATGGTTGCAGGGGGCCAAGTGGCCATCTCGCCTATCGTCGCCCTGTATCATAGCCTTAAATGCCTTAATTGCCATCCACAGCCGGGGTATTATAATTATTTTATATATATATATATATATATATATATATATATATAAAATAGATTTTATAATTATATTTATTTTAGAACTTTATATTTAAATTTAATTTAATAAGCATATAACTAATAAATTTTTCCATCTAATTAATTATATGTATTTATTTCTATGTTAATTATATAATTTCTAATATAACATATAAAATATTTAATATAATTAAAATATTATACAATATTTTTATATATAAAGATGTTAACATTTATATATAATAGATATAGTATATGATTAGAGCATCAAATAATTAAAGTTGATTTGGTAAATTTAAAGATTTGATTTGGTAATAAATTTTTTAGAAAACAATACATAATTATAATTTTATTAATAAAATAGAATATTGCAATATAACAAATGATCTCAACTTTAATTTTTTCTTGATCATCATCCTTGTTCAATCATCCACCTATCTTTTGATTTCTATTATTCTTTTAATTTCCATGGTCCAATATTAAACTACTTCCATGAGACTTAACTATCATGAGGTCATCAACCTCTCTTTTAATTTCCATTATTATTTTAATTCTCATTGTTCAATCATCCAACTCTCTTTAAATTCCCGTTATCCAATGTTAAAATCTTTTAATTCCTATTATCCAATGTTAAACAAATTCCCGTTATCCAATGTTAAAATCTTTTAATTCCTATTATCCAATGTTAAACTTTGATTGTTCAATCATCCACCTCTCTTTTAATTTCTATTTTTCTTTTAATTTGCATGGTCAAATATTAAACTTCCATGAGACTTAACTATCATGAGCTCATCAACCTCTCTTTTAATTTCCATTATTCTTTTAATTCTCATTGTCCAATGTTAAAGTCATCTAAGACTTAACCATCCTGTGCTACTTTAAAAATTAGTCCAAAAAAAAATAAAAATAAAAACCAAACAAAACCAAACCTTGAGAGCTGCCATTCTTCACAGGCTAGAACTCCTTTGTTATTTTCTATTTATTAATAAAGCACATTCTCACTTTGTTAGTATATTAAATTCGTTTTATCATTCAATGTATTATTCTCTATATTATTCTAGGCTAAATCTTCAAGAGACATGTGTGCATAAATAACCAAATTATTCTTCACATAAAATACAATCATTTTTACGCACATATGTATAATATATAATTTTATTAAAGAATATATAGAATTTGATATAGTACAAGGGATGTAGAGCTTTATTTTGGAAACTAAATGTTAATGATTAATACATTTAATGAGTAACGAGTGTTTGATATGATGTTTGGTGGCATTTATCAACCATTTATATACTTACACAAATATGTATTTTAATTTAATAAGCATTATCTAATCTAATTGGCTATATATACCCAAAAAAATAACAGTTAATAAAATGAATATTAACTAATTTTAAATATAAAATTTAAAAATATCATAATTAAAAATATGAGTCATAATTATTTTAAATTGTTAATATGATATACATATTCTGAAATTTTTTCCTCGGAAATTATAATTTTATCTAAAAAACAATTGCAATAACAAATATTTGAATATAAAACTTTAAAATTGAGCTGTATTTATATTTTGTATGTTTTTTTACTTTTAATGTAACTCGAATGTAAGTCTAATGTTTAACTTGACAACAACTTCCGCTAATTAATTGTCAATATTTTTTTTTCTTAATAGATCCCATTTTGTTCTTCATTTTGATGTTACAAGTATTAACCCACATAAACATCACATATAATGCAACTGCCACTGGTATTTCTAGGTGCAATCAAGTGCGCAACTTTCAGAAATATGTGTTGAATTTCGAATGAAATTTCACTAATATTTTGAGCAACCAAGAGGTTACCAGATAAATAGAACGAATGGTTAAATAAAGCAACTCCGGACTGGCGCTTTAACCATTTTACTTGAGTTTATACACATCAAAGCTTCATGGAAAACAATTGCTTTGTCCATTAAAAAATTGGAATAAATTCAGCAACTGAGTTGAAGATGATTTTATTTGTAAGGCAGCCCAAGGCCCGCCATACATACATTATAATGTTCCACAGATTAACCTGTACATGATACATGATGAGGGCTCCAGATGGCTATCCATGAAAGCCTTTGCTGGTCTTTAGATTTTGCACTTTGTGCCATGCTAACAATAGCAGAAGCAGAAAGCACATTGTAGCCTAGTGTGAATTAATTCAATAAATTACTTTTGATAACAATGGAACAGCTTCGCAAGGTACCACTATGAAGATTGAATCTCGCGTAATTATACAATCGAACAGTAGTATGGGAGATTTGATCGAAACAACTCACCATTCGCAGATTCCTCATGTTCAGGAAAATACTGGAATCAGCCAACGTACACCGTCTTTTGTGAATTTGAGAGAAATAACGGAAGAGATTCCAGCATGCAATGAAAGATGTAGATATTCCACCGTCCCACACAACATGGAGATTAGTGATATACCAGAACTGGTCCTCTCAAACCCTGGAAGCTTGCGAGACGACCAGAGTTCGGTCCGGCCCTGACAGAAGACACCTTATTTCCGACCAGAAACCCTATTATAAAGTTCAACAGTATCCGCATGATTTGGATCTACAGAAAGTGCTGCTCGGCAATCACGGATAGCAGCTTCCATCTCTCCCAAGGACTCGTGGAATGCTGCTCGTAAGTGCAGCAATTGCAAATCAGGCTTAAATGCTATCGCCTTTGAAAGTTCCGCAATTGCTTCATTTTCTCTGTGATCATCCATTAATACTGCATCTACAACAAATAAATGTAAGTGATGAAATAAAAAAAGTAGACAAATCGGAATTGAAATTACCACATGATGAAAGTAGTTAAGCAGCATATCCTAGGAAAATATAATATTAACAGACATTATGACAAGACTGTTACTGAATGAACTCCACTTCCGATCCCTAGCTGTGTTGAGAAATTAGCTCAAAGCTTCACCCTACCGAGTTTTAGCAAGTTTTTTTCAACGTGAAACCATGGTTAACTGTATCAAGGACTGTGGAGGCCCAGGGAAGATGCGATGCTACACAAATATTTCAATTTTAGACATGGCGTTCGAGCAGGTGGAAAATCGTTGAGAATTTTTGCACTGTGTATTCTTGAAATTGTACACCAGAGCTCAGCAAAACAACTAGTAGATTTGAACAAGAACTCTGCAGGAACCTTGGGGGTGTTTACGATGGACTTGTTTTCGCATAAACAAAATTATTCATCGACCACTATAATTAAATGTCAGCAGGCTATCATCGCCTGCTGAATTGTATATAATTATTTATTAATTAAATATATAAGTATTGACATGAGTATAAGAGCATTAATATGAGTAATTAATGTTGCTTGACGCTTTTTAATTTGACATATTCTGAGAATTTTTATAAGAACACACAATATTGATAACTCGAGAATGCGACGTACATGTTTCTTTCAATTTTCGTTCAGACTGTAGGTTCTCAACGCATTGCAATCCAATGCCCCATCCCCAGGTGGAGCCAATGACGTCACCATCCAAAACTGAGTTCCAACTATACAAAGAGGGTGAAAGAACATATAATTTTGCAGTCATCTTCCAATCCACAAAATCCCATCAATCTAAATCAGACCCCTCCAATGGATAGTTCTTGGAATAAGCTTTCCAACGGTATATGGAAGTCCAAAAATGGACTCTTGGATCAGAAGTTAGGGTAGATTGAAGCTACCCTTTGAAAGC
The DNA here is from genome assembly GCA_000404065.3 of Pinus taeda. Taxonomy (NCBI): domain Eukaryota; kingdom Viridiplantae; phylum Streptophyta; class Pinopsida; order Pinales; family Pinaceae; genus Pinus; species Pinus taeda. The sequence goes on along the minus strand of APFE030046914.1, from coordinate 1,741 downwards.
CAGAAAACAAAGAGAAAAAGACCAAGGGTATGGCTCATCGTAAATCACAATCAAAGTTTGCTGCAGCAGCAGTAGGGGAATATAGTAAAATTTGTGATCAGCAATCGTTGATATCGCAAATCAGATTTTTGGCAAAGAAACAACAGGAGAGGGCACAGCGAACATGCGATCAGTGATCGCCGATATTGAAAATCAATTATTAGAGGTCCATGGCCCATAATATATCATGCATCAGAGGTCCATGGCCCATAATATATCATGCATCAGAGGTCCGTGTTTCATGTTTCTTTCAGACTGACTTTTTTAATATTATTTAAATTTCAATGGGCAATGCCTTTATGCCCATAATACACCATTTTTTTTCATTTTTAAAGATACAGCAAAATTGAAAACGTTTACTAACTTTCTGATTATCGTGAATTTCTGTTTTAACGATATTTGAGGCTTAAATATTTTTAGTTTGCAAATAGCCTATAGTATTAGAAGATATCTTCTTTGTTCGATTGGAGGATATGGCAAAGTATCAACTCTAATTATTCAACAAATAGTTAATACAAGCTTAGAAGATATCTTCTTTGTTTGATTGGAGGATATGGCTAAGTATCAACTCTAATTATTCAACAAATAGTTAATACAATGCAATTGGTCATGCAGACGAACAACCAATATATTTCATATTTCGTTGTATGACGTGCCAGTATTGTGCCAATTTAGCATACATATATCCATCTCCACACCGCATCAGCTCCGAGAGATCAAATTTCTTGAGTTCAAATTTTTTGATCATTTAAGATGGATCTATGCAGAGAGGAAGAGAGGGATAACAATATTTCTATGTAAATATCATATCTATGGTATTATATTTACATGTAAAACTGGGAACGTCTATATAGAGCAGGATTTTGTATTAGGTGTACATATCAGATTTCTTTGTTTTATATAGAGAGAGGATTCTCATTTTCGTTTCCATCCATATTCTTCTAACATATAAGTTTTAATATTATCTGTTACAAGTATTATTTTTTTTAGGCAACATGTAAGCATTACCCCATGCGACAAACATGACATCTCTATCATACTGGGCTGTAGATGCACCTTGCTACTTTTGGTGCAACATGTAGATGCACCTTGCTACTTTTGGTGCAATTACTTGAAATAAGTTTGTGTTGCACGCCCTAAAGATAAATCAAAAGTTTATATCACTGAGTATACATTGTATACAAGTCCCAAAATAGCGAATGACCTGAAAACTCACAATATCATGTCAATTTTGACATGAGTTCACACTAGAATGTGTGTGACCGCACGCATGCAAATGGCAAGACTTGAAGGAGAGTCTAGAAGCGAATAACCGAAGACAAACCCCAGGATCTAGGTTAAAGCGTTAAATCACAAGCAAAGAAAAAGAAACACGCAGCATCTGGCAATACAACTGGGAGAAATGCTGTAGCAGGGAATAGCATCCATCTAAGAGAAAAGGTTTGTAAAGGACATGTATGCCTTAAAGTAGCAACCACTTTGATAATATCATTAATTATTGTTACTGTTATTATTGTTATATATTAATTCAGCTTAAATTGACTATATATAGATATGATATAACCTGCAAAATAACCCTGCAGGAAGATGTCAAGATAACTGTGCAATTGGATTGAATGACCATCCATAAAGCACACTTACACCTACCAGCCTCACAGAAGCCAAAGTAGGTTAATATAGAAGCATATGGTGCCAATGTCCC
>APFE030046912.1:17344-59755 GCA_000404065.3 Pinus taeda | reverse complement strand
TGGTGGTGATGTCTTCTTAGGGGATGATAGGAAGGCTAGAATCGTTGGTCGCGGAAAGGTAAAGTTGAAGTTGCAAGGTGGAAGGGTTAGAACACTTTCGAGTGCTTTGCATATTTCTGCATTGGCCAGAAATCTGATTTCTGTAAGCAAGATGGATGATGCAAGTGTAAAAATAATGTTCGAGAAGGATAATTCAATATGGTTCGAGGGGCACTGGTATTGATGCGAGGAGTTTGGATTGGAACTTTGTAAAAGTTGCAAGGTAGCACTGTTGTTGATGGGTGCAATAGTTTTGTGATTCCTAAATGTGGAGCAGAAAATCTAGTGGTCTCTGGAGAGAAGACCATCTTGTGGCATCAAAGGCTTGGACATACTGGAGAGAAGGGCCTTAGAATACTTCATGGTAAAGGTATGGTAGAAGGTATGAGTAATAGCTCTCTGGATTTTGATTTCTGTGAAAATTTTGTATATGGGAAATAGAATCGGGTGAGTTTCCCTCTGGTGGTAAGAGGGTGAAACATATATTAGAGCTTGTGCACAATGATGTGTTTGGACCTGTGAAGGTTCCATCACTGGGTAATCCTATGTACTATGCATCATTTATAGATGACTTCTCAGGGAATACATGGATATATTTCCTTAAGAAGAAATTTGAAGTCTTTGATAGGTTTAAAGAATTTAAGGCTCTGATGGAAAACCAGACAAAGAAGAAGATAAAGGTGTTGAGGATAGATAATGGTCGAGAGTTTTACAATAAGGAATTTGAAGAATTCTGTAAGAAGTGTGGTATAACATGGAAAAAGACTAATCTATACACACTTGAGAAAAAGGAGTTGCAGAAGTAATGAACAAGACATTGATGGAAAGGGCAAGAAGCATGCTTAGTGGTGCCAGGTTAGGACAGGAATTTTGGGCAGAGGTGGTGGAGACAACATGTTACCTGGTCAACAGATCACCTTCATCAGCGTTGGAGGATAAGACTCCATAAGAGGTATGGACTGGTAAGAAACCCTCTCTTTCACATCTGAGGGTATTTGGATGTGATGCATATGTACATGTTCTAAAGGAGAAAAAAACCAAGTTGGATAGTAAATATGAAAAGTGTGTCTTTATTGGGTATAAGGATGGTTTAAAGGGTTATAAGCTTTGGAACACAATAACAAAGAAGGTTGTGTACAACTGAGATGTGGTGATCAGATAGGTGAAATATGTTATTAAACATGAAGTCCAAGCAAAGGAACCCGAGAAGATAGATTTTGAGCTTAAGGAGGAAGAATCAAACTCTATGGAAGAAGAGGAATTAGAAGATGAAGAGTCGTAAACTCCGGGTGTGAGAAGATCAGTTCGAGAAAGAAGGTAGCCAGAAAGGTATAGTCCATCTACTTTCTGTTCAAATTTTTCTTTATCTATTACTGATGATGATCCCAGAACTATGAAGGAAGTAGTAGATTCAGAGGATTGCAAACTTTGGAAAGAGTCCATGGTTGATGAAATGGCATCTTTGCATAAAAATGAGGCATGGGATCTAGTGGAGTTGTCGTATGCAAGGAAACCCATTGGAAACAAATGGGTGTTTAAGAAGAACACAAACGCAGAAGGAAAGGTGGAGAAATACAAAGCTCAGTTGGTATCAAAAGGTTATTCCCAGGTGCCGGGAATTGCTTTTGATGATATTTTTTCTCCTGTTGCTAAGGTAGCTTCTATTTGATTACTTATATCTATTGCTGCTGCTTTTGATTTTGAGGTAGAACAGATGGATGTGAAGACATCATTTCTTCACAGGGATCTGGAAGAGGAGATTTAGATGAAGCAACCTAAAGGCTTTGCGGTGAAGGGTAAGAAAGAATTGGTATGCAAGTTAAAGAAGTCTCTGTATGGGTTAAAACAATCACCAAGGATGTGGTATCCGAAATTTGATACATTTATACGGGGACTTGGATTCACCAAAAGCAAAGAAGATCATTGTGTGTATTTTAAATTAATTAGTGACTGTGTTATTTATCTGGTCTTGTATGTGGATGATATGTTGCTGGTTGGAGATGACAAAGAAATTATCTAGGATTTGAAGACCCAATTGTCCTCCAAATTTGACATGAAATATCTTGGTGTTGCAAGCTATATTTTGGGCATGGAAATTAAAAGAGATTGGGCAAAGGGGAAGCTCTAGTTAAACCAAAGGAAGTATGTCGAGGCAATATTGCAGAGGTTTAATATGTAGGATATTAAATCGGTGAAGGTTCCTATTCCTGTAGGTGTAAAGTTATCTGCTGAACAGTGTCCCAAGACACAATAAGAGGAAGAGGATATGTCCCGTATTCCATATGCAAGTGCAGTCGGTAGCCCGATGTATGTGATGGTTTGTACAGGACCAGAGATTACACATGCAGTGGGAGTATTGAGCATGTTTATGTCAAAACCAAGGAAGGAGCATTGGACAACAGTGAAGTGGGTTTTTAGGTGTTTGCTGGCACTAGTGATTATGGTTTGTGCTACCAAGGAAGACCAGGATTGGACAGAGCGTTGGATATTCATGGCTTCGTTGATGCAGACTGGGCTGGAGATATGGATTAGAGAAGATCTACAAGTGGGTATGTGTTTAACCTATTTGGAGGTGTAGTCAGTTGGATGAGTAAGAAACAATCTGTAGTGGCATTATCAACTACAAAGGTAGAATACATGGTAGCCACTCATGCAAGCAAGGAAGCAGTTTGGCTGTAGAGATTGTGTTGAAGTATGGGGTTAGTACAGGGATCTATAAGGATAGTCTGTGATAGCCAAAGTGCAATTTTCTTGACAAAGAACCCTGCATATCATTCAAAGACAAAGCACATTGATGTTCAGTATCATTTTGTGAGGGATATGATAGAAGACAAAACAGTGTTGCTGGTAAAGGTGGACACTTTGAAGAATACTGCAGATGCATTGAAAAAATATGTGAGCTCTGCGAAGTTCTCTTGGTGTAGAGAAACAATGGGCATTGTAGGGCTGGATAAATGACTAATCTCTCTTGTGGCTCCCTATGGAAAGAAAACAGCAAGTGGATGAATGTTGGGTTGTGTTATATTCTTTCTACGACTAGTCCACGTAGTTAACCAGGGGATCAGAAGGGGGGCAAAGCCCCCCCTTCGTTGCACCGATTGTGTAGTGGGGGGGTCATAGGGTGTTTGACGGGTGCAGGTAATCCCACTCTATGGGGTCTGAGCGGACCCACCTATGGTTTTGTTCATGATATTCGCACATGGTTTTGGACGCGATGGTTTTCGGTCCATAGTTTTGGATGTGATGGTGTTCGGTCCATGGTATTGGATGCTTTGGCATGTATATATACGTATTGTAAGATTGAAAGGAACATAATGAAAAATTAATCTGGTAGTCCTAGTTTTTGGATCCAGGGGAAAATCTCTGTGTATATGTGTTTTATGTGTTATGCTCTCGCATTGTTTATTTTCTGTGTTTTAGAATTTGTATGCAGGTAATTTCCCTATAGGGTTAAAACCTGCATCCCATGCACAAGTGTTCAGAAGCATGGATTTTGTTGTGCATGCACATGCGATCCCATCTATTGGGACACTCACTAAAGCAAAAACAAAAGCACAATTTTGATTGGAGCTTGATTCATACTTTGATGAGTTGATGCGCATAGCGACCAGCGCAGACACCATGCACCAATATGTTGCTAGTCTGGTCGCACTCAAGACAATGATGCACATGATATTAGATGAGTTGGATAGAGGAGCCAGAGCAGTGTACACAGATGCAACAGAGGCAAGAATTTGTTTCTAGAAAGATGTCAACACAGAGTACATGGACACCGTTGCAGACTACTGAGCTTGGCATTAATTCACCACCGTCGACCATCATGAGGATGTCAAAGAGCTGGTCTTCCCATAGTTTTCCAAGTCATAGTGATGTCTTGCATGGCCTTCTCAAGCCTATTTTGTCTCACATGGGTACATGTGCAGATTGTATGTAACGTCTTGTCAAGTGTCAATAGTTGAATGTAATAGTCACAGAGTAGTTGAAGAGTCATGAGGGTAGATGAACAATCACAAAGGGGAATTCCAGGGGTCACCCCACCCTTTGGTATATATATAACCTCATAACTCATTGTATAGGGTTTTGGTCAGCCAACCTTCCTATAGGAGCATCTTAGAGAAATCTTGGAGAGTATTGTAATGAGCCATGGCTTCTCCACAATTTAGGGGTGGTACATATCTTTGGAGGAGCAAGTGGAAGTGACTGTAAAGTTCCACTATTGGGACTAGTGGTTGGTCATGGTTGTACTGCATGATTGGAACTTTCACTTCTTAATATAATAGAGCCAATACGTTTCATGCATATGTTGTTATTGTATTTCAACTAACTTGTTTACTCTAATGATATATGCATTTGTTTACTTACGCATGTGTGCATAGACTCTTTCTGTATATGTATGTATGAATTTTACTGAAATGTGTTGTTGGTTTAACCATCACTTTGGATTGTTAGCTTACTTTTTCTAGTTTGTGATGCATCTTCACTTGTGTGCTCCCTTCCAAGCCACGTTCTTTCACAGGTTTCCAAGGGGTTCACTCACCCCACTTTCTCTGTGTTAGAACTGTTCATGCACCTTCCTTGGGTTGATGTGCATGTCACACCCTTACTATCAATAGGGACATCTTACTTGCCTTTGCATGCAATCGTGGTCAAGGTGATACCGTACAACCTACTGCTAGAACTCCTACACCAAACAATCTAAGGTCTAGTTGGGAATTTTTACTGGGGAGATCCCCTAACATGTTGGTGGGTCAAACATCGTCAATAAGATATTAAATAAAGGTTTTAATGAAATTAAAAATGATAATACTTTTACATATAGATGTCGAGTCCTAGTAGCACAACCAGTTGAGAAAGGGTTTCGTTAGTAAGGAACCTATGTTCAAGCCTCAGTGGGTTGCTAAATGCATGCACTAGGAGGAGACATATGACTTACAAAAAGAAACTATATAGAGATGTGAAATTTATGTAATATAAACAATATTACTAAAAAACAACATAGATCCATCTTAACTAAGGATCTACCAAGAAATGAGAGGAATCAAATCTATTGACACCTAATCCAAAAGGATTATTGAAATTATTGTAAATATTGTCAGTTATGCATTTGAGCAAACCAGGAGACCTTGGAATTGGAATCCCAAGCTCCACTCATGTATAAATTCATGATATGGGTAATGAAATAAGCAATTTCATTCGAAGTTACCCTCATGGCTTGACATTGGTATCAGGGCCAACACCCAAAATTAGTTTTCTTCATTGTGATTCCTATTCACTTTTATCCCATATTTAGTCCCATATTTAGATTTTTGTTTCTTAGTAACTCCTCTGCCAGCAGTTCTTTACTTGAGTTATCTCCCTAATTCGGTCAAAATTCTACGTTTTTTTGTATGCATTTGCATACTTCAGTTTCATATTGTTGCATTGTTGGGTACTCATCCTTGGCTATAGACTCTGGTTTCCATTTCAGTTATAAATATTGAGAAGGCATGTCTACCCTAATTTCTTTGTTCGTTGGTTTCCTCATTCCTACATCTCTTTCTATTCCCACCATTGTCGTTCCTTCTCACATCTTCTTCACCAAATACTCTTCTCTTATTGACTCGATTAATGAATGTGGCCACAAAACTATAGATTCAAGCCATCCTTTTTCGTCAATCACTCAATTGGCATCCACACCCCGTGAGCATCTATCCACCTATGTGAGAACACTGCGGACTTCTTTGAATGACTCCTACAAATGACCAATCATTATATGGTTGAAACCCCTACCACAGTGAACACTGTTGCCTAACGTTGAGGTATGCGATGAACAATTTTTCTGAAGATTTTTCATGGTGAATAGAAGGTCAATATAAGTTGAAGACTGTCAGATGATATCTTGTATGGCATGCGTGGAATATCGTTTGATGGCCCTTATCTATTGAATTCCCTTTATATATTGAATTCGAAGACTCTTGAAAGTGTTTATTTAAAATGAAAGGCCGTGAAGAGTTAATTTGGTATGATGCAAATTGAATCTTTTTTATGCTCATGAAAGGCGTATGTTACATGGTGGTTCATGATATGTGATATATGTATGTGTGGAGACCGATGCATATATAATAATTGTGTTTTAAAAAAAAGAAGAAAAAAGGGTGGCATTCATATAGTTCAATAACTTATAATTCATATGAAGTAGGTGAGAGGATTTGAATTCCATAGTATGTGAATGGTATAAAATTTATCACATATTATTTAGAGCATCCATTATATATTGAGTCCTTTATAGAACTGCATGGTGTATGGAGGTATGTGATTTTCATGGAGAGTCGACATATTTAATTGAAGTTTTTTTTAAGACATAACCAATTATTTTACAATGACATCAATATTTTTTTGCAAGTATTATAATTATTTTTTAGACCAATTCAAATTTTATGATGAATTCACTCATCTCCATTGTGGGAGTATTTCTCTCTGGAAAAGAGAACTATCATGAATGGTGTAGGAAAATAAAAAACACCCTCATTTTCAATGAGTTGTTGAAGGGGTTTATGAAGGAGAAAGAGACAATGCACCTAAAAATCCCACTTCAGATAAGGAGTTTTCCATTTCGGGAAACAAGAACAACAAGGTATATGCCTTGATTGCAATGTCAATAAATGAAGAGGTGAGTCACCATATTTCACCATTTTCAAATTCCTTTGAAGCTTTAAAGAAATTGAAGGAATTATATGACTCATACTCTGAACTTGAAGTTGTTTAATTGATGATTAAGTTGTTCAGTCTTGAGTTGAAAAATGATTACCCTCTTGCATTAGCATCAGAAGTGAGATCCATTATGAATGATATAAAATCCACTAGTGTTGAGATAGATATTCCTCTCATAGCTTATGTTAAGGCACTATATCCCACCTATTGACATTATCTTGATTTATTGCAAACAAATGGAAACCTTAAGGAGATTACCTTTTACTCCCTTGGGAAGAAGTTTGCTAAGAGAGAGAAGTATTTTGGGAAGAAGACAACTCCTCAGTATTATGAAGAATATGTATGTCTTTCACATAAAGAGAAGATTCACTCACAAGATTCTTCTAGGGGAAGAGGTGACCGAAGAGGTAGAGGAAGGAATAATTTTAGAGGCGGGGGGGTAGAAAGTTCCAAGGAGAAAAGTCTAATGTTCATTGCATACGATGAAATATAGATGGACATAATGCTTCCACTTGTAAGTTTCCTTGGGACTGAATTGAGCAGGAAAGAAATGAAGGGAAAGGTAAAAGAACTAACAAAGGGAAAGGTAAAGCAACCAAGTCCACTCATTATGTTATGGCACAATACAACATTGGAGTAACTGAACACTTATTCAATATTTCACTTGCTTCATGGAAAAATGGTTGGTTTCTTGATTCAGGAGAAACTTGCCACATGAATTTCAGGAGAGATTTCTTTGAAGGATTCACTAAAAATGTTGATGGGGTAGTATACTTTGCAGACAAGTCAAAATTCAAGCCATCAGGACTTGGCACCATCATGTTCAAAATGCCTAGTCTTCCAAACTTTCTTCTACATGATGTTCTCTACCTCTCGGAGCTAAGGAGAAAATGGTTGTCTGTGGTCCACATACACCAACAAGGACACTTCATTCATATATTTTCTTGTAAGGTTGAAGTTAGAAAGTCATCATATCACTCACTTGTCATGATGGGGATAGAAGAATAAAGGCTTTTGAAGTTGTAAGGAGCCTCTGCTCATGCACATAACTTCTCTTACAATTCTCACTATGATGAAGACACATTTCCATCAATTATTTTATGGAATGCTTGATTTGGATACTTGAACTATGAAAACCTTCATTTGTTCAAGAAAATGGTGTTACTGGATTGCCTAAAATTCCTAAGAAACTTAAGCAATGTGATGCTTGTATCTTACAAAATCACAACAAACAATCTTTTAATGATTCTCATTCTAGTTTATGTGGACCGATGCATATTGAAAACTTGAACTCATTTATTCTAATTTATGTGTATCGATGCCTGTTCCTTCTGCAAATGGTAATAAATATATGATGACATTTATTGATGACTACACCAGAATGTGTTGGGTTTATTTATTGAAGAATAAATATGAAACTTTTGAAACATTCAGGAACTTCCATGCATGGTTTGAAAATGATGCACAATCTCATATTGACTCTATTAACACTGATAATGGAAAAAAATACACTTTAAATGAATTTGAAAACTATCTTTGCCAACATGGGATCAAACATCAAACAACCGTGCCCTATAATACCCAACAAAATAAAGTAGCTGAAAGAATGAATAGAACAATCTTAAATATGGTACATTCCATGATGTTTTTCAAGAATGTTAAAATGATGTTTTGGGTTGATGTAGTTCTATGTGTTGTTTATATAAAGAATATGCATCCATCTAATGCTATGAAAAACAAGGTATGACCACATTCCTTCGGTGAGGCATCTCAGGATTTTTGGTTCCACCTGTTATGCCTTGATACCCAAGGAACAAAAAAACAAACTCGGTGCAAAAAGTTGCAAATGTATCTTCTTGGGGTATTCAAATACCTCCAAAGCATATCATCTCTATGATGAAGTGAATAAGAAGTTTATAATATCTAGAGATGTGATCTTTCTTGAATCTTCGAAGACCCACAATTTTGTTGAGCGACAACTTGATTGCTTGGATAGATTCAGACATGCAAAGCATTTTCAATAATTTGATAATGAGATTCCACATATTGAAGGGGGGATTCCTATACTAGATCAATTTTTGGAATATTATTCTGAAGCACTCTCTCCCCTGCATGAAGTTGCAACCATTGATGACACTTTGAGTGATGTGATTGATAGAATTGGGAGACTAAATCTTGATTCAGCTCCATCTCAATCAATTGAGCAACCTGGGCCATCTCAAAAAGGTCCTCCAAAATGGAAAAAAAATACACTTGAACGTGTTTGTCCTGATGAGGTTGGAAAGACAGGAACAAGAAGCTCAACCAAACATAATGGAGGTGATGTAGAAGATTCTGATTCACTTGTTGATATGGATTTTTCTTATGATTGTGAACTGAATTTGTCTACAAATTTCGAACTAACTTCCTTCAAAGAAGATGGTTCTCATCATGAATGGAAAGAAGCGATGTAGAAAGAATATGATTCCTTGATAAAGAATGGAACCTAGAAGATAGTTGATACTCCATTGGAAACCAAACCAATTGGCTGCAAGTGGGTCTTTACAAGTATAAAGCATATGGCTCACTTAATAAGCATAAAGTCAAAGTTGTGGAAAAAGGTTTTACACAGAAGGAAGGGGTCGACTATGAGGAGACCTTTTCCCCCACAACAAAATGGGTTACCATCCAGACACTCTTTGCCTTGGCAACTCATAATGGTTGGAAAGTCCATCAAATGGATGTAAAAACTGTTTTCTTGAAAGGAGATCTAAAAGAGAATGTATTTATGCCCCAACCAGAGGAATTTGTTATGAATGGTCAGGAACAAAAAGAATGCAAGCTTATAAATTCCTTGTATGGCCTCTAGCAAGCATCACAATCCCGGTACAAGAAGTTAACTGAGCATCTTCTGAAACTCAACTTCAAAGATTATGATCTTGATGATGCAACTTTGTTTGTCAAGAAATTTGGTAAAACAATTGTATATCTTGTGTAGTATATAGATGATCTTCTGACGACAGGGAACAATGAGAGGTACATTGCATCCATAAAGAAGGAATTGAAGAAAGGTCCTAAAATGATAGCTTTAGGGTATGTTCACTACTATCTTGGTATTGAAGTAACTCAACATCCAAATTTTATATTCCTCTCTTAGAAGAAGTACATTGGAGATGTATTGAACATGTTTGGAATGACTCAATGTAATCCTTTGACTACTCCAATGGAACAAAACTTAAAGCTCACATCCACTGAAGGAAAAGAATTTGAGGATGCAATGAAGTATAGACAGCTCGTAGGAAGTCTCAACTACCTGACTAATACCAAACCAAACATTTCATTTGTTGTTGGAATCCTCTCCAAGTTTATACAAAAGCCTTGTGAGGGTCATTGGTCTACTACAAAAAGAGTTCTAAAGTACCTGCAGGGAACTCAAGACTTTGGACTTAAGTATATATAGGTGGGTGACTTCAGATTGATTGGATACTCTGATTCATACTTTGATGGAGATAAAGAAACTGGTGTATCTACTTCAGGTTATGTTATGAGTCTTGGATGAGGGTTTATCTCTTGGAGGTCACACAAACAATCAGTTCTAGTGATTCCACAACCAAGGCAGGATGTGTGGCAACAAATGAAGCATCAAAGGAAATCATGTGGCTCAGGAAAATTCTAGAGGATTTACAGGAGTAACAAGCACATTCAACTCCTCTTTTGATCGATAAAAAATTTACAATAAATTTGGCCAAGGACCCAAAGTTCCATGATCGAACCAAGCACATAAATACAAAATATCATCTGATTCAACATCATGTTGAGGCCAAGATAATCCACTTACGCCAGTGTTCCACAAATGAGCAGATTGCAAACATATTCACGAAAATTCTTGGAAGAGAAAAGTTTGAAAGATTCAAAATGATGCTTGGTGGACTCACCAACATCCCTTCAAATTAAGGGGGGGGGGTGTTGACACGTAATTCAAAATGATTATTATAAACATTGTAAATATTGGCAGTTAAGCATTTGAGAAAATTAAGAGACCTTGGAATTGGAATCCCAAGAGTCTCTCCACTGATGTATAAATTCAGGATATGGGTAATGCAATAAACAAGTTCATTCAAAGTTACCCTCTTGTCTTGACAAAATGTCTTAAGGTGCAAAGTTTTCCTCAATTTTTGCACTCAAAAAGAAGTTTGCATCTTGAGAGATTTGACCGCTTTGGGTGCTTGGTAGATCTAGAGTTAAGATGGATCTATGCTTGGTATATAGTGGTGTGAAATTATATAATATAAATAATATTATTAAACCAACATAGATTCATCTTAATTTAGAATCTACTAAGGGAAAAGAAGAATCAAATCTCTCAAGGCGCAAACCTTTTCCCAAATTTTACACTCAAAGAAAAAATTTACATCTTTAAAAATTTGATCTCTCTTAACACTTAATAAATCTAAAATTAAAAATAAAACTATATGAATAACAACACAAATATACTTACAAACTTACTTTTTTTCATTCCTAATTTAATAAAAATTCATATTATTATATTTATTATTCTTAAACAAATAAAAATTCCAAAACTAATTACAATTTGAAAACTATTTTGAATAAAATTGCAATTATATCTTCATCTAAAAATACTTTTTTTTTGTATACAGTAGAATCGACAACAGGGGCAGCCTTGCGACTCGCGTTACATGGGGTCGATTCTGACCGCTACCTCTATAACCACTGGGAGCTACACCCGCCCCTCTCCACAACACCGGGTTAGTCTAGGGGAATTGAACTCGTGACCTTCAGTACAGAGCCCGCCTTTCTAAGGAACTTCAACGCAGTGTGATTACCAACTTGCCTACCCCATGGGGCTTCATCTAAAAATACTTAAATAACATAATACAAACATTTCATTTAAAGATAACACAAATATATTCAAAATATACATTTTTTCCATTATATTTAAAATATAACCTTTTGTCATTATTAATTTAATAAAATCTATATTTTTATATTTTTATTATTATTAAGTAATGAAAAAGTCCACACTTATTACAATTTGGAAACTACTAATATTCAAACTAGTCAAATGATAATCAATTATAATGGTTCTTCCTTAAGTAAAATACTTCCACAATATATGTTTCAGTAAAATGAACACCAACTATGAGGAAGAAAGTTAGTGAACATTTTATTATTATTATTATTAAAAATGGCTGTTATATTGTCAACATGGATATGAGAGTAACATTGTACAAAGAAATCGCTATTTACAACAAGTAATACCATGTTTCATGATTTTAATAAAGTGTCTAATTATAATAAAGTGTCTAATTATATTTATATGAGATAAATGCATTTATTTAAATTAAAGAACAAAATTATTCGACTTTTATTAACCTTTTCCAAAAGTATTAACATCAATGAGCTTAAATTAACTATTAAAACACATTTGTGCTATGTATTTCATCTTTAAAAAAAATTATAAGTGAAAACGTTGATGTAATAAATCTATAAATTATTGAAATATATAATCACATGCTTCATAGAATATAGTCACTATAAAGGTAATGCAACTTCTCAACTAATATCTAAAACCAAAGCAAAAGCAATATAGAGTGAATATTAAGCATGGTTACATATGAGTTGTTTTTATAAGATTATTTAATATTATGGAGCAATATAGAGTGAATATTAAGCATATGTGTTGTTTTTATAAGATTATTTAATATTATGGCTGAATAAAAATAATGTCTAATTTAAAAAAAAAAAATAGTTTATAGAAGTATGATGAGTAATGAAAATGAGCCAATTCATATTTTTTTTGGTTATTTATGTGATAATGGAATGAAATTTATAGTAGTCAAAGTGACCAAGATGTGTAAATATATCTATACATATTTTTAATGTAGAGGTTTTACATTACCAAAATTAGAAACATGGATAAAAAAATGTGTAAAATGAAAATAATAATTTTATTTATTTATTTTAAGATTAGAGTTATCACATATTTGAGAGAGCATTGCACTGTAATGAAAGTGATCAATGCATACATACACTATTTTTTTATTTTTTTTATATAATTTATTGCATTCAATAGTGTATAGAGATGATTAAGCACTCCATAGATAGTGTTATTAGAAATCATTAATGCACCACATTAGTAGGGCATGTGCTACACACTTGTGGTGTACTGACATGGTTTAGATACAATGCACCTATTAATAAGAGCATGCTTCCATTAATGTTGGAGTTTATAACATTGTATGTAGTGCTCATTCAAAACAAACACACTAAAGATGGTGCATACATACACTATTTTGTTATTTTTTTATATAATTCAATAGTGTATAGACATGATTAAGCACTCCATAGATAGTGTTATTAGAAATCATTAGTGCACCACATTAGTAGGGCATGTGCTACACACTCGTGGTGTACTGACATGATTTAGATACAATGCACCTATTAATAAGAACATGCTTCCATTAATGTTGGAGTATATAACATTGTATGTAGTGCTACACACTAAAGATGGTGAGAGAGAGAGAGAGAGAGAGAGAGAGAGAGAGAGAGAGAGAGAGAGAGATGTAGTGCTCATTCAAAACATACACACTAAAGATGGTGCATGAGAGAGAGAGAGAGAGAGAGAGAGAGAGAGAGAGAGAGTGCTCATTCAAAACATACACACTAAAGATGGTGCGAGAGAGAGACAAAGAGAGAGTTTAGATACAATGCATTCCATTAATGTTGGAGTTTATAACATTGTATGTAGTGCTCATTCAAAAGAGAGAGAGTTTAGATACAATGCATTCCATTAATGTTGGAGTTTATAACATTGTATGTAGTGCTCATTCAAAACATACACACTAAAGATGGTGAGAGAGAGAGAGAGAGAGAGAGAGAGAGATGGAGAGAGAGGGATGGAGAGAGAGAGATATAATGTTGGAGTTTATAACATTGTATGTAGTGCTCATTCAAAACATACACACTAAAGATGGAGAGAGAGAGAGAGAGAGAGAGACACACTCGTGGTGTACTGACATGGTTTAGATACAATGCACTTATTAATAAGAACATGCTTCCATTAATGTTAGACACACACACACACACACACACACTCGTGGTGTACTGACATGGTTTAGATACAATGCACCTATTAATAAGAACATGCTTCCATTAATGTTAGAGAGAGAGAGAGAGAGAGAGAGAGATTTATTTGCATTGTGTATTCATTCTTGGAGATATTTGGGGAGCGTGTGAGCGTGAATATTTGCCCTATATTTACAAATGTTATCTAATGTTTATTGAGAGAAAGGATCTCGAAGACTTATGCTTCTTTTATTTGTGTATATAAGGAGTTGAGAGATTATCCTTGATGAGGATATATAAAATACATATGAATACGAGGTTAATCTTAGTGAGAGACACATTGATTTTTGGAGGGATTTATGGAGCACTTGATTGCACATGTTCACCCATTATGTATATATTTTGATATATTATTAATGATATGGATTGTGATTCATGTCTTATGGTGTAGATTCAAGTTAGCATTTTGGTGTTACCCTTGTAATTTACTTGAAGTGTAAGTGTGTTTTAGTTAACAATGAGTACAATTGTCAAGAATTGTAAACAATATTTACTCCTATGTCATGGTACCACCTATTTAATCCATCAAAGAATACATTTCCACAATAATTTTAATATACACCTTTGTGGGGTTACAGATAACCCATTAGATGCCACTTGGGAGGTTCATTAGTCTTGTACCTCTCACCCAACTTGAAAATCATCACATGATGCTATACAATGTCTCAAACCACCTGTAACAATGAAAATGTGTGTTCACCATGGAAGAAATGAGTGGATTTGAGCCCATGACCCTCCCAAATTCTTATGGAATGAAAAGGTATATTATGAAGTGATTTACAAGTAGAAAAAATATGGTTTCATATCTATGTTAGTGTGGTTAATGATCAATAAATTGGTACTTTTGTGACATCTAGTATGTTAAATATCATCTAAACTCATTCATGTCATTCTTATTAGAATTTATATACATATTTAATGCAAGTAATTTGTACATTTTTATTATTAGTTAAAAGACTATGATGCTTAAATATTATTATATTTTTCAAAATTTTCGTTATCCTATAAATACCCAAAAAAAATATTAATCATTTATACATGTAATGAATATAATGACAAAATAACTAAAAAACTTAAATGAAAAAATTTATATAATGTAAATGTCATAGTATAAAATTGTGAATATGTATAGATATAATATTTAAATATATTTATTATATTATGATGTAAGAATGAGGCGAAGTGATAAAATCTTGTATTGCACGGAGGGAGGATGGCAGCGCGCGCATTTAGGTGGCCTAATAGAGGGTTAGGGTAAACCCTCGTTTTTACTGCAGAAACGACCGACTTACCTCAGATGCCCGAACAACCAACTGTTCTGTCCCCTTCGCAGCTGTCTCCATCTGCCGGTGGTTACATGTTTCTAGTATGGGTGAGGGTATGGAGGGTATGGATATAGAGTAGCTGGACTATTCTGCAGACCCATTTCCCAACCAGGCTATTTTCAAAAACCATAACCCTAATCGCCCGGTTACTGTCTCTTCTCATTCCTCCATTTTAGGGCCATTTGTTTCCATTCCGGTGGTTAATTACGTTGGGCATTGTGCCTCATCTCTCATATTCCTTTTTTTGTCCATTGACTCTCCCGCTCTTGATTGCCCTCCACTATCCCCTGGAACCTTACATCTCCTCACTTCTCTTTCGCCGCCATATCCCACATTTGAGCTGAATCCCCCGGTCAGCCACCTCCATCCGTCGACCTCGACACAGCATCTGGCTCAGCCTGAGGAATCCCCATCTTCTCGGGGACAAAATCCGCCATATTGACAAATTCCCCATCAGGGTGTTTTGAGACGCCTGCTGTTAATGTCAAATCGGTGGCTCTACTGCCACAAGAAGGAGTTTCCTCACTGGATCCCTTCTTGGATCATCCATCTACACCTCGCACAGGGAAGAGGAAAACGAAGTGTGTGAAAGTCACTGCAAAGGACATTACCATCTGTTTTGGGGAAGGGATTGCTATGGAGGAAGCTGCAAATATGGCTAGTACTGTTTTGGTGGGTTATGTCTGAGGCAAGGCTTACTCAGTGGACAGATTAACCCTCTAGGTGCAAGAAATTTGGGGAAGCATGCTTAAAGAATTGCCTGAGGTGCAGGCACTTCCCAGAGGCTGGTTCGCTCTCCACTTTGCAAAGGAAAACTATACAGACTTGGTCCTTGCTAAGTATTGGCACATAGAAATGGCCCTGGTCCTCAAACGATGGAGCCCCCTTTTTGAACCGGAGTGGGAACAAATTAGAGCAGGACCCCTCTGGGTGCGACTACCTGGACTTCCATTACAATACTGGTCAGAAGAAGTTTTCGTTCGCATTGGAAATGCGCTCAGTACATATTTGGACCACGACAAGACTTCCGTGCAGTCCAAGAATCACACCCTTACCCGCATACTAATACACTTGGATACGTGAGAGGGGCTGGAGGAAAAAATTACTCTCCAATGGAAGAAATACTCCCGGGTATAGATCCTGGACTATGAAGGAGTCTCGTTTCGCTACAGAAGGTGCCATAAGGTAGAGTACATTTACAAGGACTAACCGCTAATAAGGAGATCAACGGATCCTCCATCTGCCCCAAGTACTACTATGGGACCATCTGTACCACCTCTGGAGTGCACTCTTATCTCGGCCCCTTAGGCCTCTGTACACAACAATTCTCCAAGCACAGTAGTTGGAGCTCACAGGCTGCCATCGCTACCCTTGACAAGAGCTTGAGCAACTATTGAAGCTGCAAGAAAATTGGGTATTCCTTTGTTCTCACCCTCTTTATCATTTCCTAACAGTTCTTTAATGAATTCATCATCTTCCATCTTCACATCTACCATTCATTGCACACTTGCATCATCTTCTCCCACCATAGCCACAACTGCTCCAACCATCCCTCCCTCGCCATCCTCACATTCCCCTCCCTCCACTGAAGGGGCGGTTCCTCCTCACAAATACAATTTACGCTCCCGCTCTCACTCTAATGGTCATCCGCCTCCCCTCACGAGGCTAGGTATCACCTTACCTGGACCTATTATTCAATCATCTAGAGGAAGGAAACCATTTCTATCCAAAGCTATACAAAGCGCTGGGGCATAGGTTGTCACTGGCAGACAATCCACTTTGGAAGGGGTTCTTAGAGCGCTGAATACCCTGGGCAGGGTTCCCCCATGAAGTGCCTCTCATTTAATTGCAGAGGCATGGCTAGTGACTCAAATAAACTAGCTCTGCGTAGGTTATTTGATATCAAGCCTATTGATTTAATTATGCTACAAGAAACCCTAGGGGATGCAGACCTTATATCCATATCTTTAGCCTCCTTAAAACCTGGCTGGCATTTTCACTGTCTTGATGCTAGGGGTCGATCTGGAGGTCTAGCCATAGGGTATAATCCTTGCTCCATAAAGGCTCTAGCATCTTGGGGTGGATCAGGGTTTATTGGTCTGGACAGTTTCTCGGCAGAGCTTGGCCTGAATATTTGGGTAGTTAACATATACGGACCATGTCATAAGAGGGAGACATTTTGGCAACATTTTTCTTAATCTCTCGATCATGGCACCTGATCATGTAATCCTCGGGGGAGATCTCAATTTCTCCATTGGGTTTGGGGAATCCTGGGGCTCACAAGCACAAGTGGACTCTCTTTTGGGACACCTGATGAATATGTTGGAACAACATAACCTTGCCAATGTCCCTATGAATAAGCCCCTCCCGACTTGGAGGAACAGAAGGATGGGGGAAGCAGCTTTAGCTAGACGATTAGATCGCTTTTTGATTAAGGTGCCTCTACTAAATCAACTACATTAATACAGATAATGGGTAGGTTTAGGGGGAATATCAGATCACTCTCCCATCTTCTTAAAGATCCATGGTCCCCACCCTAAACCAAAACCCCCCTCAAATTTAATCATGTCTAGCTTCAGGATCGTGGATACATCAATCTGGTTTCGGATTACTGGAAAGCCAATCCCATCTTGAGGTTCAAATCCTTAGCAGAGGGTTTCTGTCATAACCTGAATTAGCTTAAGCACCTCTCCATCATTTAGGCCAAAGAGAAAAAATAGAGGGATGATTTCTCTTTAGCTCATATTGAGACTGAATTGTGTGCCCTTTTGGATGAGCGCAACTTGGGATTCTCATCTGGCAGTGAAACATCCCACCTGATTGAGCTAGAGAAACAAAAGGAAATGATACTCAAGGAGAGAGAGGAAACCTGGAGACTCAAAAGTAGGGCCATTTGGCTCAAAGCTGGAGATGATAACACAAATTTTTTCTAGAATTATGTCAAAGGATGAAAAGTTGCAAATACCATTTGGAATCTTCCTCAACTTGATGGAGGAGTGGCAAATAATGTTAACAAGCTATCACTCCTTGGTACCTCACACTTTCGACATCTATACAAAGCACCTCAAGGATCTAATTTAGCTGATATCATCAATGTTGCTGGCCATTTTCCTCATTATGTAAATGAAGATGAGGCTGAAGAGCTAAACTCACCTGTCACTCGGGGAGAGCTTGAAGGAACATTGAAATGGTTTAAAAAAGACAAAAGTCCTGGGCTAGATGGATGGTTGATTGAGTTTTATATTGCTTTTTATGAGATCTCGGGGGATGATCTATTAAAGGTTGTGGAAGAATGCAGAGCATCCGGATCTCTCTACAATGCCATTAATTCCACCTTCATTGCCCTTATTCCTAAGTCTGACTCTCCCTCATCCTTCAATGACTTTCGGCCCATATCCCTCTATAACCATATTTACAAGATCATAGCCAAAATTATTGCAAATTGTATCAGATCTATTCTCTCTCGCCATATATCTCATGAGCAAGTTGCTTTCATTGAGCATCGCCAAATACATGAAGCCATTGGTATGGCCCAAGAGGCCATACACATGATCTGGTCTAAAAAAATAAAAGGAATCATCCTTAAGATTGATCTGGAAAAAGCTTTTGATTGTGTTAGCTGGTTATACATTAAGATGCTAATCATTCACCCGGGCTTCCCTCATTCTTTCATCACCTGGATCATGTCTTGTATCACTACCCCTTCTTTCAGCATACTGATCAATGGATCTACCTCTTATTTCTTCCATGAAAAAAGAGGTCTTAGACAGGGTTGCCCCCTCTCCCCCTTACTATTCATGATTGTCATGGAAGGACTTAGTAGACTTCTTGACCTGGCAAAGAGAGAAGGTAGACTTGGGGGCTTAAAAATAAATGACTTCTGTCACCTCACTCATCTACTATTTGTGGACGATGTCCTCATATTTCTTGATGGCAGCATCAAAGACTTAGCCACCTTCTCATCTATACTTTCCCTCTTCTCATTGGCCACCGGTATGCAGGAAAATCATGGGAAATCCACCATTACTCTAGCTCTCACTTCTATTCACAAGTCTTTCTTTGCTTAGCAACATTTTCCCTATTGTATCCTTCCTCTTAATCATGGATTCAAATACATGGGTTTTTGGATCAAACCCCTCAGCCAAAAGATAGTGGACTGGATCTGGTTGGTTATTAAGTTGGAAAAAATCTCACAAATTGGTGCCACATATTCTTATCCAGAGCAGGTAGATTAGTCCTTATCAAATTGGTTTTGGAGGCCACACCAGTATTTTGGATGGCATTGGCATGGATCCCTAGAAATATCCTTGCCCGTCTGAAACAGATTTGTAGCAAATATTTATGGAACAGTCAACAAGATAAGAGAATGTTTGCCTGGTTTAGTTGGGCCAAGATTGCTCTGCCCAAAAAATGGGGAGGGTGGGGTCTGAAAGATCTTCCTCTTTTTTCACAAGCTCTGGTTTCAAAAATGGGTTGGACTCTACTAACTGGGTATAATCTTTAGACCTCTGTCACTTACTATAAGTACATTTGGCCTCTCCCGATCATGGATTGGATTTGCATGCCCTGTTGGCCAAGGACAAGTATATCATTAGTCTGGAAGGCTCTCTTACACTCTATTCCCATCATTCACAACAATCTGACCTCGAGAATAAATGCTGCAACAAAAGCTCGTATAGGTTTGGATCCTTGGAACGAGGGGGGGAGGAAGATTTCAACTCCCGAGAGAGTTAATTCAATTTCTCAATCAACAAGAGATAAGGGTCATAGCCCACATCACAAATCAGGAGAACACTACCATCTTTGCACAATGGGAAATCTGCCCAACAGCTCAGTATACCTCCTCAATGGCACCAAGAATGGCAAGACTACACAGTTTTTATGATCTAATCCCACATCAGGATAAATGAAGGCCCTGATGATCTAGTATGAAGTCTTGTGGAGAATGGATTATACACCCCTAAGGCAGGCTACCTCGGGCTTATATCAAACAAACAACCAGAGTAGGTTCATGCGTGGTGGCGAAGCATTTGGAAGCTTGGTTCTCCCCCAAAACTAAGCTTTTCTTCTGGTGTGTGCTCAGTAACAAGGTCCCCACTGGGGAATCACTAATGCACGACGCTTTCCAAGGTCCACACTGGTGTGTCCTTTGTAAGAAATCATAGAATCTACAGAACACCTCTTTCTTTGCTGCGAAACACTGGGTAGCCTTTGGCAGATCGTTTTCTCTTCAATCCAACTGACTAGTAAATGGGAGGGCGAAAACATATACAGAGCCTGGGAAGTTTGGTGTAATATGCATCACGGAACTAAACTGTTATGTCTCCCTCTCCTCATCTACTGGCACACCTGGATGGCTTGGAACCAAATAATTTTTAAAGACTCTGCTATTAGATGGCTGCTCATCTCGGCCTAGATCATTTCGGCTTTCCATGAACTGCCTGATCCCTTCGATTCCTGGCCTAGGAGACCTCGTGCTCCTCCCCCCATTGACAAAAACACACCTTGGGCTTTTTTGATGGCGCTGCACAGAACCAAGGATGTGGGGGTGGATTTATTCTATACCTCACGGATCAACATTATTTTAAGGTTAAGATGGGGCTTGGAAATGGAACAAATAATTTTGCAGAACTCATTACACTTCAACACCTACTGCATTTCTCTCTTGGTCATGATTGCATCAACCTACAGATATTTGGAGACTCAAAAATCATAATAAATTAGTTCAATAATATTACTGTTTGTCATTCTCATACTCTCAGTAATATATTGGATGAAGTGAATATGTTCAAACCTCAGTTTAACACTATTTCATGTCAACATATTTACATGGAACATAACTGCTGTGCTGACGGGCTTTCCAAGGAGGCCACGATATTACCCAGAGGACAATGGTTGATACAAGAACAAAGGGGTACAAATGAGTACCGCTACTATCACAGGCCCTACATTGATTAGATATATCATAGGGTAGAGAGTCCCTAAATTTTGCAATTTTTGGACATGCACAGACTACATATATGTATATATTTACAACATGTTTTTATTTATGCTTATCTTGAGACCATATATTTATGGACTTTTCCCTACACGGTAAAGGTATATATTCTTGTAGATATCAGTTTATAAAGTCTCATATGAACACTCTGCGTGGTGAAATGCTAAATAGATACACATGCACCAAATTTTGGTAAGACAAAGCTCCATTTTTGACTCATGGATGAGGACAAATGATGCATATACTGAAAAGCATCTACTACATGTAATTTTTCAAATATAATGAAAGATTACGATTTTTCTAGTGGAAAAACGAATGAGGTGAAATGGTTATTAAAATAATAATTAAAATTTAAATTTATAAAGTATAAAATTTAAATATATTTATTAATAAATAAATTTATTTTTGAATTTAAATATAAATTTAAAGAGAATGATTATGAATAATTTTATTTTTTTAATTTAAAAAAATTGGTAATTGACCTAATTATTAAGAGTAACTTGAATTCAAATAGAATTAGTGAGTACTATAATTTCCATAAACTTTAATAATCACTTTTGTGTTGAGGATGATTACAAATTTTAATAATTATTTTAATTTTGAAAATAAATTATATTAAATGATTCCAAACTTCACCAATTTAAAATATGATTAATCTAAAAATGATTAATCTAAGAAACATTACCAAAATTAATATAGATCACAAAAGTATAAAATCAAAAATCAAATAACTATTATAACTTATTAAAAAATACCTTATTTTATAAATTTTATAAATAAAAATATCACACACTCTATTAATTTGATATATAAAAGAATTTACTCTCTTTTTATTAATGACAAGAAAGGGTTTTTTAAGTTTTGAAAAATTTCCAACTTATTGTAACACACATAAAACAACGAAGCGCTTTACATAACAAGTGCTGCATGCAGCCGGTAGTCCCTGCCGGGGGTCTGCCACAACAACACAATACACAGGCTCTGTGCAACATGTCTAAGCTTTCTGTTTCGCTAAAAACCTGCCTTCGTCGAACAAACTTGCTACCTTACCTGAAAGATCTTGCTGTCTGCATGGCGTTGAAAGATCTTGCTTTCTACATCACACAATCGCATAATTCACTTAATCGAATTTCAAAGGAAATACAATTTTCATATTAATTTAATGCGTTCATAGAAGGCTATCACAAAGGCATCTTATTCCAGAATAGAGAAAACAATCACACAATCGCATAATTCACTTGAATGTGTAATAAAACAACGCCCAGTATGTTGGACAAGTTTAATTATTAAATGCAAATTATATAATTTAATATTTCAAAATGAACATGGGTTTACTCTTCAAATGAAATAGAAAGAGTGATGAACTTTTATTTTTATATAAGTGTAATTATGGCGAATTAGATATATATTTTTTTATTTTGGAAATTTTATATAATATTTGTGATATATAATTTTTTTGTTATTTTTTAATAAGTAGTTTTTATTTATGTAGACTGAATATTTTAAATCTTTATATTACAAATCTTAATAAATGTAGTTTGATAAAACAACTTCAGTGTGTAATTTGTTTTCTGGAGAATTTGGGAACTATTGATTCTGTCCTTGGAAGAGAGCGCAAAGAAGCTACAGCTCTTTCCCCCAAGGTCTTTATTTAGAAACCCTGGAGACTGTGATGCAGAGAAGTTAAAAGACTTAGATATTGTGTATGCTATAGGCTTAAATGAACAATCATATAAAAGAGTCTTGCATATTGTAGATAAAAATGCACAGAGACAGCCAAAGAAATCAATGCTGCCCTTTCTTTTTCAAGAGCTTTCAATAGACTTTTCGAATAAGTTACAAAATTAAAAAATCAATTCTGTTCGTGTATTTTAGAATGAACAACGAATTCATTAACTTTTATTTCAGAATGAACAACGAAACTTTTAACTATATCATGTATTTCAGAAAGTTTAGTATCAACGAAAAACTAATTAACTATATAGTATAATACTCATTGTTACAATGTAGAAATATAAACATACTTTTAATATATATATATTATATATATATATATATATATATTATATATATTTGTGTAAATAATAAATATATGGCGAAAACATTTGAATGACACGTGGACTTGTATTTATGGCCAAAACATTTAAATGACATGTGGGCTTGGATGCAAGCCACGTTCCCTGCATGAAAAACCACCTTTTAAACAATAAATATATGCCCAAGCAAGAAACATTTGCATGACATATGGGCTTGGATGCAAGCCACGTTCCCTGTTGCATGGAAAACCTGCTTAAACCGTGAACAACCACCTTTCAAAAGATTTGATAAAGCTACTATGAACCATATAAACCAGATAACCAAAACATTAGCGCCTCAATAAGAGTAGTAAGTAATATGACATGCTAACAGAAACCTCCCGAAATGTTTGGGTGGGAATATCGCAGATAGGGAAGAAACCATGGATTTTACTTAGATTGATGCAACTCCTAAAAATTTCTCCACCGACTTTGAATCCATCCAGGCTAACAATGACAAGGATCAAAGTCACGTTGTTGTTTTTCTTGGTGGACAAAGATCTTTTTTCAAGCCTAGCGGGTATCCAGGTTCTCATTTCTAATTCCCTCAATCCCTTATGTAGTGAATTTATACAAAACTAGATATCGATAATGAAAATAACAGTAAAATTCGCTGTAAAGAAAGACCCAGAGCTTAATTTTTTTTGGACATTTAGACATTGATATTTGAAATTATTGGAGATTGAAACCCTCAATTTTAAATTTATGAGTCTTTAGCTTAGTTGAGGATTTTGACTTAGTCGTTCCGAAGGGCCCCACAGAGACAGACCTACCAATCTCTGCGACATAAAAGATTGCACATTTGCAAAAGGCATTCCCAGCCCTTCAAGACCAGAATTGAGAATTGCAAGCAAAGATCAAGTCGGTGCTGACCACTGAAGAAAGAAAGCTAGACGAACAAATTCAGGTTGCAGACAAGTTGTATTTTCCTTGTTAATTCTGATACATGCTTTCATTGAAAACGATTAATAAAAAAATTCCTCTAAATACATGGCATTCAAACCCATTAGTAAACGTTAGTTCGGTGTCTATCCATAAACCCTTTTAGGCACGGTTTTGTATGATGGTGGCAGCGCTTTGGATACATTTAATAATAATACAATTTTACTGATATTTACATGGTGTAGATTGACCCGTCCACTATCTTGCGGGTAGTAGTTCCTCGCTAAGAAAATGGTGGGATTAAGGAGGCGACAGACAACATTATGCAAAGGGGATCAGAAAGAAAATGGCAGAGAAGTTTATCGGCATTCCAAATTCTGATAAAATCAATGTAGATATATATAAAAAACAATAAGGTGAGATAGAGATAAATGGAGTAGATATATATAAAAAACAATAAAGCGAGATAGAGATAAATGGAGTAGCAGCTGCGCAGGGCTTATATTCATATCTTTTTAAAGTAAAAGAAATTTACAGATATTTTCAACTTTTCCAGGTATCTTAGTCCTAGATGCTTATTTTTATGATATTTTTAGGATACTTCTGTATTACCACAATATTTTTTTTTTGTAAATTCGACATACATTTTGTTTAAGAAAAGTGAGAAAAAAGGGTTTCGGCAACAGAAAAAGCTGATCAATTCCCCTATTAATAATAAACCTTGTTGGCTATGAAATAAATTACCCTCTTGAGTGAAAGTCAGTTACAGTTATTACTTCTATAGCAACATATTGGCACTAACATAACATTACAAAATCGAAAATTTGAAAACACTTACACGTTGAGCGTATCGATAATGGCACCATCCTTGAGAACTTCAAGGTAATAAGGCTGACCAGGAGGTTCACTCCATGCAGGTATTTGATATGGTCGATTGTTAATCTGTGTTTCGTTTGCTATTTCTTTAACCTCCATGGCTGGGCTCTCTGAATCCTCCGAACTGCTATTTCCTGTTCCTTCTTGTGAAGTTATATTGGCACTCTCAATGACAACTTCGGCGTTTTGTGCGTGTTCAGTGGAAATCTCATTCGAAGGGACAGCATCAATTGTCGAAGGCGGCAAAACAGATTGGGGAAGATTTTTGGGTTCCCGTGGATGGGGAGGACCCATTGGGACCTTCATTGTATTCAATTGTACAGCAAAAGAAGTATCGCTCAAATCCCTGCAACAATTGCTAACCCACCATACATCAACGGCAAATTACTCCAGAAAAACATTAATTTACAAAAGATGGAGGCCATCTGGAAACCGAAAATACCTGATATCGGCTATGTATTCCGGCCTAGTGTGTACCTGCACACTCTGTATTGTGCCTGTAGCCTCTGAAATTCGAAACTAGAGATTTGCACAGAAAGTTAGTTACTCGCCAGTCAACATTTGGAAGGGCTAAACGACCTTAGCAAGGACATAATTAGTCCGGGCTCAATGAAGGACCGAAGTATTTTGCGAAAAAGATACCATTATAAAATGCCAAATTTATATATTTTGTTGTGATTATGTAAAAATAGATACAGATATATATACATTTCGTTTTCACCGTTGGTACTTCCCAATCCATAAATATTTAGACTCATAATCTTTTGCAAACAGAGACACTCATCGGATCCCTTTTGACAGAAGGGAACACTAATATTTTAACGGATCTCTTTTGACAGAAGCGAACACTAATATTTTAAAGTTTTCAGATAAACGATGACAATGAATAGAATGGGCATAGATTTAAGATTGTGAATAATATTGTGGTTGCAGTGGATAAGATGCGTACCGGTGAATAATTTAAGTATGCGCAATTGTGAATGATATGTTTGAGACTACTTTGCAGCTTTCTAAGCAGCTTTTTCCTCTGAAGGAGCCAAGCTAATGCCTCCGGTAGCAAAATGGAAAAAATGCTAATGCTTCCTGCAGCAAAATGAAAAAGGGGAAGGGAAAGATAGGTATGCCGATTGTCATATAGTATTTGAGAAATCTGCAAAAGAGCGAGCACGCTGCCATATAGCATTTAGAATTGAAGAACAACGAAAGACAAGTGGCCAACTGAAGACAAGTGGCTACTGCCATGCAAAATTCGTGTTGTGGAAGTCCAAAGTTTGGATAAAATAACTTGCGGCTCCAACCAGCCTATTTAGGATAAGATATATTGCAAACTTTGCCTCCACAGCCTAGCCTACTTAGGATAAGATAATATTGCGTCAATCTTTTTGCATCGGGAGACGTGAAGGCTGTAATAAGACTTCAATTGTTCTCAGAACCTAAAACTTTGCTTAAAAGTTTGTTGAATGAAATTGGGAGCATTAAACTTAGGTTAAAATGCCAAATCACTGGAAAAAAAACCGGTCAAAGTATAAACTAATGCAAGGTCAACGATCTATCGATCGCTAATAGTCCCAGGCAGGGACTAATAAGGCATTATTCTTAGCAGTCCCAAGTAGTAATATAACTGCAAAGTGCTAAAAGTTATACTTACTTTTCAACCCAAAAAAAATAAATGTGCAGTCAAATTAGATTGCTAAAAAAATATATAGGCAAAATAGGGCATCAGTCGATTGCAGATTCCTTGGATAACTGACGGATATGGGCACTGTCAATTTTTTGACTGTGCCTAGTAGTTAGATTCCTAAAATATGTAGACTTAAGCGAAAGCAAAATAAATAGTTAAACTCAGAGAGTTAGCGTTGTTAGTTTTTTTTTCAGAAGAAAAAGCTGGATAGATATATTAAGTTAATATAAGAGTCGGATTGCTTACTGGATAGGCACTTCTGATGAGCAGATAGGGCGCAAAAAAGCTCAGAGAGAGCATGAAAAGACATATGAGAAAAAGATAGATTATATGAAGATACATAAAAATACATCGTATACAAATTTTAACTTTTTATATTATGATGAAATAATAGCAAATTACAATTCAAAATTCCCAGTTGTTAAACCAGATATATTCTTTTTAATGTAAATCATCTTTCACCATTTAAATTACCAGTTGGTAAACAAAATATTTTTTTTAATATCTTTTACAATTTGAAAACTTTTTGAGAGATATTTAACCTTTTTATTATATGAATTAAATTCAGAATTCTGTGAAAATTGAATTAGAAACAGTGAATCAAAACAATTGTGATTTGAAATCTTTGCGAGAGGAACCATTTCTGAAATTTTTTGAAACAAATCCAGGTTGAGGTAAATGGTGAGAATTCAGAATAGAATCCATCATCAAAATAATTTGTCTTTCTTGTTTTTCTAAACCATTATAAACCCAAAATTTATATATAATATTAAAATAAATTTTTAAAAAACTAAAATTCTCAAAAGGAAGGTTCAACGAAATCTCTTATTGAATTTTTTCAAAGGAAGAAATTATGTTGGGAGTAATTTTCATCTTTCAAATATATATAGTTTTGTTCAGATTAAAAATTAAAATTCTCAAATTGAAGCTTAAACTGAAATTTCACATTAGTTAAAAAAATTATATTTGAATCAGCTCTCAAACATACATAATCTTGCCCAAAATTAAACCACAAAATCCGTAAATAACAAACCTCTCTCTCATTATTAAACCAAACCTGTAGCATTGAATTTAAGTATACAGTTTCTCTGCAACAAAGCACAGAGAAAACACTAAGAATACAGAGAAAATGATGTAACCAGTAATGTCAAGAAGATGAAGATGGCGTGCCATTACAAATATATTATATGTGACGAAAGTGGTTGTGCGTATTCACTGTTATGTTGCGCTGAACACTAGAGTGCCAGGCTATAACGGCCTTCTTACTCACACAACTCTTGCTCTTCCCCTGCAACTTCTTCAATCCCGCATTGTACAGCACCACCTCAAGAGCCCTCCTTTTTCTTTTGCAATAATTATGAGCAGATTCCATATATCGACTCATTTGCAGCAATTTCTCCCTGCAGAACCCTCTTCCATTAGAATATCTATTACACATATTGTCTTCGCACCTCATGGCTTCCATACCATTAATACTTATACAAATACTCTAACCAGATATACTCTACAAAACCAGATGAGATTACAATATATAGGCTCTCTCTCTCAATATTATAATTATAGATATTGCAATTTTTTAACTTCCATTCCATTGGACCTCTGGTATGATGTGAAAGTTTTGCCACATGGAGGTACGAAAAAGGAAAAATATATATATATATATATAGCGCAGAGAAACGAGAAAGTGAAGCAAGAGGCCATACCAGCCCCACCATAATGGTGATAACGAAATTTGGATTCAATAATTCATTCTTGAAATCATTATCACCCAAGATGTATTTGGAGGTCATTTCCCTAATCAATATCAATATGGAAGAACTTTGGGCATTAATGCAATACAGTAAACCATGATTTTCCCCTCGGTGGCAGAGATCCATTATCCATTAGGGTTTGCATTATCTGTTCGCCACATAATTCAATGCAGTGGAAGCCAATTATTGGGTTGGTTCTAGCTGGACCCTTTGGCACTTTTAGTCAGGAGAATCTGCATTCATGGTGGTCAATTTCAAGGTTGAGGACACATCGACATGCACACACAGAGAGGGCGCAAGTTGCAGAAAGTTGAAACCCATGGTCATGTGCCAAAGTGGGTGTGTAGATTTAAAAAGAAATGTGACTCATCCTATATGATCTCCATTTTAAGAACTTCAAAGCGCAGAGAAATTGTGGTGGAGATCACATGTTATACAATTTCATGGCGTTCCAAAAGCTGATGGGTATATACAGCGACTTGAATGATGTGGTGAAAATATAATATTCATATTAAGAACTGTGGGGTGCAGAGAAGTTGTGGTGAAAACATAATATCGATATTAAGAACTGTGGGGTGCAGAGAAGTTGTGGTGAAAATATAATATCCATATTAACGACTGTGAAGTGCAGAGAAGTTGTGGTGAAAATATAATATCCATATTAACGACTGTGAAGTGCAGAGAAGTTGGGGTGGATATCACGTGCCTGAGTGTACAATTTGTCCTCGTTCGAAAAGTCGATGGCATATATAGCGACTTGAATGATGAATTTGGGTATTGGAATTTGTACATGAACAACAAGTGGGAGGGTTTCGAATGGTTAGAATTTTATAATGAAAAGCTAAGCTAGACTGCATCATTTTGTCTCTACTTACAAGAAGCCTTAAAAGTATTCAAAATCATAAAACAAATAAGAATTTAAATACCATATTTCAATAAGTCCCTGCCAAGCTTATTTTGGTATTTCAATTTTTTTGGGTAGGAAATTTATCATTTTTTTGATAGGAAATTTATTATAATTTAGTTGTGAAATTAATTGGTAACCCAAAATATATTATAAATTTTAAATGATATATTTTATTAAAGAAATGTTAATATTTAATTATGAAATATTTTTTATTTTTTAATATATTTTATGAGATATATATTGGAAAATTAAAAAAATAAAATAAATTTAATAGAAATTTTTTATTTTTAATCTCAACATTAAATAAATATATATATTTTTTTGTTTTTCCTTATTAAAAAGTAACAATTATGATAAATAAGATAATAATATTGATGAAGGACTTTTCTCAAAATTATTTCAAACTTGAGTTAAAATGACCAATTACTTAAATGGTAAAGGTTTTCTAAAATTGTTTCAAACTTTAGTGAATATGACCATTTACTAAAATGTTTTTACTTTTTAATCTCAAAATTAAAATGAATATATCTTTATTTTGTGTTTTCTATATTAAAAGTACAATTATGTTAAATAAGATAACAATAGGGATGGCAAAAATTTCTCAAAATTATTTCAAACTTTAGCGAAAATGACCAATTACTAAAATGGTAAAAGTTTCTCAAAATTGTTTCAAATTTTACTGAAAATGACTAATTACTAAAATGGTAATGGTATAAAATTCTTCACTAAACCATTGAATAATAGAAAGAAACCATTATTTTGTTAAAAATGTCCATCATTGCTAAAGAACAAAAAATTAGACAATTCCAAAAACATAATGGCATGAAATAATTTGTCACATTTATGATAGCAAGAAGATTCAAGAAGAAGAAGAAAAAAACAAAAAAAAAAACCTTTTTCTTATATTACTTTAACATATGTTCAAATTAAATCTTAGTTTAATAATATTTAGTACAATATTAATCTTTTTAATTTTCGGAATCATCAAAGCTATGACTACCCTAATCACATCCCTTAAAATATAAAATAAATTTTAATTTAAATGAATGATAATTATTCTTATCCTTATATTAATCAAAAAATTATATATATATATATATATATATATATATATATATATATATATAATATATATATATAAGAAATACATCTTTTTAATCTCATATATATATATATATAGTTATATTTTTAAATATTTTGAACTTTGAGATCTCTCCAGTTTTAAAATAAAATTATTAAACTACATCCTTTATCACTCTAAGTGCTACATTGAGGTTGTTGGTATCAGGCTAACCCAAAGGTATATTTATCAAGAGTGCTAGAGTGAGGGTGCTAGTACTAAGCAACCCCACATGCATATTTATCTAGAGTGTCTAGAGTTCACAAGTATATTTAGGTATATTTATCTAGAATGTTAAAATGAATTTGTTAGTACCATGCCAACTCATATGTAGTTCTAGCCCTCTATCTAAAGCACAAACATGCCAACACAAGTATATTTAGGTATATTTATCTAGAATGTTAGAGTGAATTTGTTAGTACCATGCCAACTCATATGTAGCTCTAGCCCTCTATCTAAAGCACAAACATGCCAACTTATGAGACTTGATAACTCTTCCACCCAACCACCGAAGCTAAACTCAACTGGCAAATAAAATACATTCATATATTCATATTAATCATTATGATTAAGTATTTAAGTTAATAATAAATTATACTATCGTTTTATTTTTCATAATAAGGAAACATTTTAATATTTAAGTTAATGGAGATGAAAATGAATATTAACTTTTGTGATCTTTTAAAAATATTGAAGCTCAAGTTTAAATATATATATATCAATATAACTATTATGATCTTCTAAATCAAGCCCTAAGGGTTAGCTCAACTGGTCGAGTTCCCATTGCTAAGTACCTCGCCGATTAGAGGTCACAGGGTCAATTCTCCTTGACACCCTTGGGGTTAGACCTTGCTAGTTTGGCCGACAAGATTTGATTCCTTTCGGGGTCATCTACCCAATTTTTCCAGTGGATGTAGCGACCACCGTTCATTAACCACCATAAAAAATGATCTTCTAAATCTAGTGAAGAATGTATATATGTAATTAATAAATCTAAAACCACATTTTTTATTGTATCCTATTTATAAAAAAAATAAAAATGATTTACAATTTTGAGTATTCACTTAATGAGAAATCAAGTTTTCTGTTGATCTTAAAGATTAGAGAGTTTCAAGTATTATAGCAAATTACCTCCTTGTAAGTATGACTATTATTCTGAATCCTTAATGTGTTCGTTGGTTTGAGAGTCTTTTGTTGGAGATCCTCTAAAATGACAATAAAATTGACATATGAGTCTTTAGAGCCACATAACCTTTCCACTTCTTGAGTAATCCTGACTTCCCCTCCACCTTCTTCACTTAAATTCCAATACCCAAAGACCCCTTCATGAAGCATCAAATTTTGCTTAAAAAATGGCTAGCTAATTTTTTATATTAGTGGCTTGCTAGTGTTCGAGGGCTACCATGGCCTTAAATACCCAATACATTTTTTCATGCCTAAAATATTTTGTCTCCATAATCCTTGAATTCCACGGTTCATGTAGCCACCCATCAAATTGAGCAATTGCACCATCAACCACTTTTACTCAATGCAAATGATGAAACTCCTCATGCATGTCCCTCATAATAGTTTTACTAACTATTTAATCACCTAAGTGTCTCGATGTTATGAAGTGATTGGGTATATCCCTTTAAATTCGAGTTTCCTCCTCATGTCAGCAAGTCCTCTGAGATCCGGGGTATTGAGCTCCTTATAGAACTAATAGTCGTTTGAACCTTCAACACAAATGAGAATAATGTCAACTAAGCTTCTATTACCATCCATGAACTTAATATATTTTTTCTCTAAAGACTGAAAATAATGTCAAGTAAGCTTCCATTACCATCCATGAACTTAATATATTTTTTCTCTACAACACCCAGACATATAACCCCTCCTCTTCTTTGTCTATGCTCCACTGCAAGCTTACCACGTTCTAGAATAAGTATACTTTCTTCTCCTTATTCAACTACAATACAAGATATAGTAAGACATACCATGTCTTATATCATCATCTTCTCACCTCTTGCGGTGTATTGCCCCATGACATTTCATGAGGTTTTCGATAAAGCTACATCTAGAAAAATCATCATTTTGAATTGTTATCTATTAGAATCACTCATACCAGCCATGTGCTTGACTTTATCTACTAAATTATCTTTAATGAATCACCCTATCTAAGATTATAGTTAGAAAGTATTAAAACTCTAATGATTTTTTTAAATTTGTGTAAAGAATAATTATATGTGGGAGAAGAAATATTGCAATTCATTTTTAATAAATAATTAATGAATCACCCTATCTAAGATTATAGTTAGAAAGTATTAAAACTCTAATGATTTTTTTAAATTTGTGTAAAGAATAATTATATGTGGGAGAAGAAATATTGCAATTCATTTTTAATAAATAAAAACAAATTATTAGTAATGAAATTGTCTTTTTTAATAAAGATATATTTTTTATATATGGAATAAAATATCATATTAAAAATGTAACATCAACTCTACCTTTAACATTAAAATTACACATTTCTTAATGAAAAGACCAATAAGAAATTTCCTTTTAATATATGGAGCTGGGAAAATGATATTAAAATGATTTATTTAATAAAAAAATTTTAGTGTATATTGAATATATATAATATTGTTTTCTTAAATATTGGTTTCTCGTTAAAAACACAATTTTATTAATTAGATAAATATTAAAAAAAATGTTGAGACATGTCTTTCATGTATTAAGATATATAGGTTCAAAAGGTGGATCTTACATAGATAAAGTTGCGTCTTTACAAAAGTTCCAAAAAAACCCCAACAAAAACATACAAAACCAAATCTTAAGGGTTACAATATAGGACTTAGGTCAAAAAAACATCAATAAGAGACAACCCAAAAATTATCGCAGAACCCACTCGGAAAACTAACTAGTTCATAGAAAATATATGACACCAGACCAAGAAAGGAGGAAAAAAAAACCACCACACATGAGCCGAGCTAAGTCACGAGCATAGAAGAGCCTTGAGCACAACCATGATGAGCCACAAATAGGGCCATGACAACAAACAAGAGTCAGTAGCATCGAAACTAGAACAAGAACTTTTGGAAGCAATGACCAGTTGCAAGAAGAGCACCGATGAGTAGTCCTTTGGAAACAACGAAAGATAACAAGGTAGGGAAGCAAGAAAAAGAGGAATATGGTGGCTAAGGTTCCAACTGTTGAGCCCTCTTCCCCCTCATTAATGCCCATCCCTTCTCCCTCCAGAATTTGCAAATCCATGAACAAGTCGACACCAAGGTATCCAAAGTGAAAACCCTTCTGATATTGGTGACCTGCGACATGCAATCACCATGAATAAGCCATCGAAGAAATAGAAGAAAGGAGGGCGAGGCAACATGAGGAGGAGGAATACAACAACTAGGGTTCCAGCGACTGAGCCCTACTCATAGGTGGGCCAATTTTCCATGTTTTTTCAAAAAAAAAGATTCATTAATTTCCATTTTTTCTAAAATGATCCTCCCAAATTTATAGTAAGAATTCTTTTACCTTAAAAAATGCCAAATTTTATAAAGGGATTATATAAAACTATTAGAAATTTGAATCTTTTTACAAACATATCACAAAACATTTTCAAATTGCATATTATGGAATAGTGACATTCACCAAGGTTTCTAAATTTTAACATAAATTTCCATTTTTAAAATTTCCCATATTTTTTAGTTAAGCACTTTGCTAGATGAATTACTCATTTTAAATCTTTTTAAGTTATATTTTTCAATCATTTTTCTCTTAAATATAGAAAAGATATGTTATAAAATGCCCAATTTTTTTTTAAAGAGTTGAATTTATTTATGTATTTTAAAAATTAAACAACTAAAATGTTTACATGGTGTATCTTTATAAAACTAGTTTATCCCATCTCTAAATTGTAGCAAAAATTTGTTATAAGTGCCGAGAAGATTTTTTAAGGAGTCAAATTTATTTATATATTTAAAAAAAATAACAAAAATATTTACATAGTATATCTTTAAAAATAGGTATATTCCCATTTTGTCATCTCTCAAAAATTTAATATTTTTCATATATACTCTACAAAAATTGATTTCCTATACTTATATTTAATTTCAAAAATAATCATATACTACATAATTCACCTACATTTATAAAAATCTTTGTGTATAGTTAATATTAAATCCTATACCTCTATAAAATAAATGATAAAATTGCACTTATTGTAGATTAAAATTAAAAAAATTATGTATTTAAATCTATAGATCCAAGAACGTGTCATCAACTTCAAATTGACATTTTATCGAATATGTTATGCTTGGTTGCTTCATTAAATAAATGCGTATCATTAAGTTGTTTTGGAATTAATGTATAAATACTCAATATATAATTATATGAAATCATTTTAACGACTTGATTTACCTTTCCCAAGTATATATTTATAAATATCAAAACAACTGCCTATGGTTTATCTCCATCATCCTTTGGCTGTCCCATATTAAATGTAAGTCTAACTAATTATAAACGACAACGATGATGTAAAAGTAAATGGAGTGTAACTTTTGTCAAAGGAAAATTTCAGCAAATGTCAATGTCAATGTAAATGTAAATGTAAATGTCAATGTAAATGTTAATGTTAAGTATTATTGTTTATAAAAATATTGTTAAGTATTATTGTTTATAAAAATGAAAATTTTAGCAAAAGGTAATGTTTATTTTTATGTTAAGTATCATTGTTTATAAAAATTAGGTTAAAGTATTATTGTTTAAAAAATGAAAAAAAAAATAAGTTTAAAATGTTATTTTGATTTAATAAAGATAAGGAAAAGTTTTGATTATGTAAATAATTATGGATATTTTTATCGTAGAAGATTATTTCTTTAGAATTTGGATGTATAATATATTATTTATGAATATAATTACAATTATGCATAAAAATAGAGAACAATAATAAAATCACAACCATTAAATTAATAGAATGATATGTAATATACTATCCTCTAAATTATATATATATATATAATATATATATATATATAAATAATATATATATATATATTATATAATATAAGATATATCATATTTTAACATGATAATTTGATATCTAAATTGATATGATTCTTGTGAAATTATAAGGTTGACTAACATAAACTAGTGCAACTATATAAATTAAATGGTTAGTATACATCAAAACGCTTACACACATTTTATTATGGAGATTTTTAATTTGTAGACAAGATTTATTGCAATACTATGGGCCAATACTATGGCGTATCAATATCACATGACTAAAAGCCATAACTCATTTCAGATGGCACTTGTTCATGTGATATTTTTTTTAATTAATCAATTTAATTTAAATGGAAAAAAATAGCATAACTATTTTGAAAATAAATTTCAACCTATGATTTGTGTATACTATTATGAATATTATCTACTGTCAACTTGATAATTATTGATAATTAAAGTAAAATTTTAGAAACCCTATTCCAAAATATTAATACGTAACTGTAATTATAACTTTATTTTAAATTATTATTTTATTTAAAAAAATTATAAATTATACATGTATATACTTTTGACAAAACATACAACATGATCTTATCCATGGAAATTGATGCTAGTTGTATTTCTTAAAAAAGATAAAAGTTTTAAACATTAAAAACCCCATGAATTAGTTTATATATACTCTATTATCCCTTTCATAATAGAAATTATTAGTGTGAACATGTACTACAACATTGTATGACATAAATCATATAAATATAAAATCTTCAGCTTAAGAGGTTTTTTTGAAATATTTTAAAAAATTGATTGTAACTTTGTATAAATTTTGGTATTAATTATATATATATAACCCGGATGCGGGTGAAATCAATGTGTCATAATGTTTCATAGGACGGATGGAGGCGTTTGGTACTGCCAGATGCAGACCCGTGCGATTCTCTAGAAGCTTATTTGGTTGATGTGTGTGACAATCAAGCGACTCACTCGGTACTTGAGGGATCATTTGCAAAGCAAAATATTTGGCATGCTCTCTGCATTCACTGCGCGTCCCGTCCAAGGTATGGCTTTGGTTATTTCATCCATGGCATTAAGGGATTTCCTTACCATTGTAAGCGCCCTGTCTTCGTGTCTCTGGTTAAAGCCGGAAGTGGGTTTCTGGGGCTGGCTGTTCTCTGCAAACAACGGTGAGTTTTCGTTGTGTATTCCGTTTCTTGTTCATCTCTGGCTTGGGAAAGTGTGGCGTTTAGATAGCGGTTTGGTCTCTGGAAACTTTGATAAGCTTTCAATTTCCCCTGCTACTTTTCCTCCGTCGCTCTCCCTGCATTTTTAGTCCTGTTGTCCGGGTCTTAAGTTGGTTTCTG
The DNA here is from genome assembly GCA_000404065.3 of Pinus taeda. Lineage (NCBI taxonomy): Eukaryota > Viridiplantae > Streptophyta > Pinopsida > Pinales > Pinaceae > Pinus > Pinus taeda. The sequence goes on along the minus strand of APFE030046912.1, from coordinate 22,936 downwards.
TGTTGTGTAACCTCTCTCTGGGTTCTGCTTTCGGTTTCTCGGATTGTTTAATTGCCCTCTGGTCTCGGCCTCTATGGACTCTCCTCATCATGGTGCACCACACAATGAGGAGTCGTTCCAGGGGAAGTCGGGGAGGGCGTGGAAAACGACTAGCTCCCAGCTCTGTGGATCCTACTCACAATCCAATTCCGTATCATGGGTTCCAAACAACTCATTTCAATTTTCAGAGCAATTTGAATAGACCTGTAATCACTACCAATATCACCATTCTCTTCTCTGAAGAAGAAGCTCCGCCTCCAATTCGGGTGTGCCTGATGTCTGAGCCTCCTTAGGAAGCTTTCAAAGAAGCCAACAGTCAAAGCAACAAACATATTATTGTAGGGGAAAGTCTGGAGAAAGATCAGGGGGAGAGACTTGAAAGGAGCGAGGCTCCCAGTGCCTCTCAGCCTCCGAGAATCGTTGTCTCGAGGATTCGGGAAGAGATGGATAGTGACACATGTCCCCTGATGAGGCACCTAGGCGATGAAGATGTTGGACATGAGGATGCTTGGAAGGATAATGCCTATCTGGTGGTGGAGGAACCTCAGCGTGAGGATGTTGCATTTTGAGGCCATCTGGGCCCTTCCCTTTTTGGTTTTCCGGATGACTAACGTGATCAAGCTCAAGCGGTTTTGGACACAGCTCGGGTCGGAAATCTTCAGACAAACAGTCTTAATTTTCTCTATGTTGCTTAGTAATGTAAAAATCTTCTGGAATTTTGAGCAATGTAATGGTCTCATGCTCTGGTCATATGCTTTAGACAGACGAGTTTCTCCTCCTTTTCATGTTTCCTTGGTTAATTCCTGGTGGCTATATCTGCTCTCTTGCTTATGTATCTGGTTTTCCCTCTCAAGGGATAGTTTATGATGTTCTGAGTGTTCTCGGAGGATGATTCCCGAGGCCTCGCCCTCGAACTTTGTTTACCGTTTAAAGATAGCATTGTCCGATATAAAAAAAAAAAAAAAAAAAAAAAAAATATAAATATTATTATAATATAATATATATATAAATTATATAATATAATACATTATTTTTTATTTATTATATTTATATGATTTCGTTTTCTTGCCTTTTTTTCTTAATCCATATGAATACTCTGGATACAATTTTTTCTTTTTAATGGTTTTCTATATTTTAATAAAACATAATATCATTATAGTTTTCCCAAGTCCATTTCTATTTCTATGTTGTAAAACTAATCTAGTTTGACTTGTTTATTTTCTTGATTTCCAATTTTCTTTTCTTCGTTTCAATTATTCATTTCTTGATAATTCTTTCTAACACCATCTATAGATGCTCCCATAGACGAAAGTATCTCTTATTTATATTTAGGAGAATTAGTTTTTTAGGTGCTCCCGTAGAAGAAAGTATCTCTTATTTATATTTAGCAGAATTAGTTTTTTTTCCTCCACTAACTGTCCAAAAATATCTATGGCTAATTATGCACCTTGGCCAAAGTTTTTCCATATGATTATAAGCATAATAACTAAGAAAATTAGGCTTTTAATAGTTTTACAAATTTTAGGTTAACCCCTGAAAACAACTTCCTCAAAATACGTCACCACTAAATTTGTTTACAACATAGAGTGTTTTTTTTCACACATTGTCTAGGTATGAAGTTATCAAGCATATATTTGTTTAATTATAATATTTACGTAATTAAAATGTTCTCTAAACAACTAATACTTGTATCATTATTGTCTTTTAATCAACCAAACCATATTAAACTATTTTCATATGGGGTACCACATTTCTTGTCCCCTCAAGTTTCAACGCCATCCTTGCTGTTACAATACATTTGACAACCTTAAAATAATGAAGGAAATTCCTCGTGCATTTTATTTTCCATTTCTCAAGTGGCCTCTTCAAGGCCAAATCACTTCCATTACACTTTAACTTGGGTGATAAACCATTTCTGAAATTGGATTCCCCTTCTATCTAAAATTTGCAGTGGATCTATTTGAAACTCTGCATCTAGTTCCAGCTGGGTCACATTCAGTCAATTATATGAGATTTGTTATATATATATATAAAGAAACATGAAACACATAACGTACTTTAATACTCACTGGAAGTGCAAGTTGACCTAGATCACATTCCAATAATTTATATGAGATTTCCATATACATATTTTTTCAATAAAGAAACTTGAAACACATTATGTACTTTAATATCGACTCAAAATGCAAGTTGATATGCAATTGGACCTATTGAAGCTAGAATTTTAAATTACCCACATAACCTTGGAGACAATTTAGAACATCTTCCTAAACATAGAGTACACTTCTTTCATTTTACTCTAAGATAGACATGGTCTCCCACATTATTAATTTTTTGTGCACGCTGAAGATCTACATAAATTGTTTTTCAATCTCAAGACACCTTAAAATTCTATTTTACTTGTTTAACAATTGAATCCATCTCCTTCAACATGTCTGGCCCTAACATCATTCTATCATTGATATTATCCCAACTAAGTGGAATTCTACATTTTCATACATATAATACCTCAAAAAGGTTCATTTTTAAATAGGTGTGATAACTATTATTATAAGAAAACTCAAATAGATGTTTTCAAACCTCTCACTTAGTTTGTTTACACATAAGATACATCCTTAACATATCCTCAGGTAATTGGTTAACCCTTTTAGTTTTACCATATGTTTGCGGGAAATAGGTAGTGCTAAAACTGAGTTGTGTTTCCATACATGTGAATAAATCCTTCCAAAAATTAGAGCTGAAATTTGGATCTCTATTGGAAATCACTAGCTTTGGTATGCCATGAAGTCTAAAAGTTTCTCTCATAAATATTTCAGCAATATTTGTAGCTTTAAACGTTAATTATATAGGTATAAAATGTGTTTCCTTACTAAGTTTATCCATTACCACCATATTGAATCATATTGCTTCCTTGTTTTAGGCAACATACTTATAAAATACATTGTAATAAATTCCCATTTCCATTCTGGAATATGTAAAGGTTGCAACAAATGCATAGGCTACTGATGAGAGGCTTTAACTTGTTGTAATTCTAAACATATAGCTAAGTATTTTGCAGTCTTTGATTTCATATTAGGTCAGTAATAATCTTTCCCAAGTGTTGATATTAATGTCTGATACTCTTGATGTCGTACAATTGGCCTCTTATGTAAGTTATCCAAAATAAATTTCTTTAAGTTTTCTAAATTTGGAGCATGGATTCGATTTTTGAAATTTACTAATCCATGTTGCTTATGTTATATTTTTATTTTTCTATAGAAAATTATTGTTTTGTAGATTTTCAACTATTTCCAAATATTTTCCATCATGTTTTGATGCATCCTTCACTCTATATGCCAAATCTATCTAATAATTGTTGGTTCTGATTACATAAAGCTGATTACAATTTCGAATTAAAGCATTTGTAATTTTGTTTTGTTTTTTTTTACCGTGTCTTATTTCAAATTCAAATTCGCTGAGAAATATTAACTATCTGGGTTTTCTTGCATTTAATCCGTGTTGCTTAAAAAAATAGTTCAAACTAATTTTGTTAGTTGAAAAAAGAAATTTCCTTAGCAAACGATATTGTCTCCCCATTCTTAGAGCATGCACCATTGCTAGTAACAATAAATCATGAGTGGCATAGCTACACTCATGTTCCTTTAGTTTTCTATATTCATAGTTGATTACATAATCATCTTTGTAGTAACACCCCACCCAAACCTTCTTTACATGCATCTATGCAAACTATAAAGTATATATTAGGATCAATTATCTTTAACATAGGAGTAGATGTGAGTAATTGTTTCAATTTTTGAAAAATATCTTTACATTGTTATGTCCATAAAAATCTAGTGCCTTTCTTTTGTAAGGAGGTAATTGGGTATGCTATTTTGTAAAATACTTCTATAAAACGCCTATGATACACTGTTATTCCCATGAATGATATGATGTCTACTACATCTTCTAGGATTGGCCATTCAACTATTTCTCTAATATTCTCTAGATCTATAACTAAACCTTCTTTTAAGATTATATGAACCAAACAATATAAGGAAAATACCTTCTAGCAGAGGTTATAATGAAGGTTTTAGTGTTATAAAATTAACAAAAATTGTTAAAAAAACGTTCATTAAAATATCTGTTTGTGATAGTGGATGTGTTAGTGGAGATTATAGTGGAACTTCATCACAACTGAAAAAAATCTGGGCAGCTAGAGATTTTCGCAAATGTTTTTTTTAGGTGTGCTTCATGGAACAAGTAGTACTAGCACACTACATATACAAAAGCACTAGGCTGCATACATGATCCAAGTGGATGTTGGTGGCCACCCACCTATCCTACTTGGACCCCCACAACTGTCTCTTTCAGCTTTCCAGTTTCCTTAATTGTAGCACAATTTACTATTTTTAGCAGTTTTTCGGGTCCTGAACTTTCAAAGCCGTTTTGAGGCCTCAAACGATGTTTTTCTTGGGAAAACTAGGAGCAACCTGAGTCCATGAACCAATGATTCTCTTCCCAAAGTTGTAGTTCTCAAATAGATCTTTCTAATGAGATATTGTGCGTGTCAAACAAAGATGGTATGCCAAAGTTATGACCCCGAGAAGTTGATGTACCACTTTATCCAAACGGGGCCCATAGTTTTTCGTTTCATCTTCTAGGGTTAGGTTTCTGGATGTTTAGGGTTGTCCATTGTTTCTCAACAATGAATAGGCTTTCGAGCCTTATTGTAACACAGTTCAGATGCATGTAGCCACCACATCTCTTCTCAGAGATAAGCTACCATCGCCCTAGCTGGTTTATTTCCATTTGTGTTTGTAAGCATATTTCAATTTTTTACATTAAAGAAATGAAGTATTATTTCCACTGCATCTCTGTGTTTATGGTTACCTCTGTAATTTGTTGTGTTCCTATTTAAATCCGGATCAATACATAACTAAAAGTACCAAGGCATTAAATGCAAAGAGAACCAGAGCCTGAAATGTATATTGCCCCGGTGCTTATATATTAAAAAACACGCGGGGGCATTCTTTTAAGGAACGACACCAGGGCATGCAGAAAATAATTGTAGTCTCTTTGATTTTGTTTAAACTCGAAGTGCCAATGCGTATTATTTGTATAAATGCATTGGTGTGTTAGGGATATAAAAGGAATGGTGTTGTTAATTTTAATAATGCATTGAGGTTGGAAGTAATATTTTGTAGGATCGGGTTGTAAGTTCTATTAAATCACTAGTGCATTAAGGATTAAAATGCACCAAGGTTTTAATTGAAAATGATACCGGTGCTTGAAGAAATAAATTCCCGGTGTTGTCATTTTTGAAAAGGAACCAGTCATGTAAAAATATGGTGTCATCATTCTTTTATATAACATAATGCACCGATGGGTTTTTATGTTATGGACACAACAATTTTTGTATGAGTTTTTTTGTTTTTTGGAAACATCGTCTTGTGATAGTGCAATGCTTATAATTTTTTAAATCCATTATTCATCGAAAAATTGACATATATCTTATAAAAGTATTCTTGTAAATTAAAATTTATTCAGTGCAGTTGTATATGATGTTTGGATTAA
>APFE030046908.1:194070-210509 GCA_000404065.3 Pinus taeda | reverse complement strand
TTGTACAGCGTCAAGGCAATGGTTGTAAGGTTCTTCTCCTTTTGAATTAATACAATCAAGCTCATTTTTCTCAACAAGTATCTCATGTTATTTGTTTCATGGACTTCTTGACTTTCATGTTAAATATGTTTTATAATATTGTATATTCAGGTGCTATTTAATCGTTTGCCTTGTTTGTGCTTGCAGGTTTGTGACAAAGGAACTTACTTGAATCAAAGGAGCGAAGGCATCTCCAAACTTGCATTGGACATGAGGTAGGCCTTAAAACACACTTGTTTCCCGTTACTTATAAAGCACATTTAGAGAAATATAGTGTCTGGTTGGTTTGTTTGTCATTAGGTCTTCATTAGATTCTAGGAAGGTCTATCTTATCTGCAAGATCGACTCATTCCGCGTGACACCTCCAACAGGATGAAGCAGTTGCACAGAGTCAATAGTTGGAGCAACTTCTAGGGGAAGCATGTTTGCGTGCCCCTAAGCTGGAGATTATGGCCGAATTGCTTGTTGGCATACAAATCCACAAGCTAGCTAGTGGGTTCCATGAAGCAAAGGAGGAGGCCACGAGGATTCAGTTGGCTCTCAGCTTACATATTGTAGAGCTAAAACTGCAAGTACAACCTTCGATGCCACCAGAGGTCACCGAGCAGCACAGAGGCATCATTCAATCTGGGTGGGAAATGATCACACATGCCATGGAGTGTGCCAACTTGTTGGACTAGTCACTTATTATGCTCTCTTCACTCCAGGAAGATCCAACCCTATAGTGATTGAAAATAGAGGCAAGGGAGCTCCAATGAGCCTATGACAATGTCAGAGGAACCACAGCGCTTGGCCAAGATGAGGGAGGCCCAGGCCGTGAAGGTACAAGCTGATACTGCCCGACAGAAGGAAGCAGTGATTAAAGAACGTCTCCAACCATGGCTTGATGAGGCATTTGTTGTTTCCACCGCCATCGAGTGCAAGGTGGCACACATGTAGGTAGAATATGCACCCAGTGAAGTAGCTGAAACAGAGACTGATGTGTCAGCGGACGGTATTGAACAGGTACAGCGGATGGCAGAAGAGTTTGCTGCAAGTACAAGCGAAGCACATGAGTTGTTGACCGACCTCCGCTCAAAGATTGTCGCACCAACCGAGTGACTCAGAACGAGTCATGATGATTGTGTTGGGGGCTTGTTAGGTAGCGAACGCCCTGCATAACGATTTTGGGGCACAAAGCCTGCAATTTTGGGTAAAGGTATGGTAAAGACACCGCGAGATGCGCAAAGCGCAAAGGGTAATGATTCAAGTCAAGGGGTTGTCCACCCAAAAATAATGTAAAATGAGTCGGCCTGTCCATGGCTCGTGAACCATGGAAATGTATAAACAGAGCAAGGATCTATGGTTAGAAGTCAGTTTTTTTAGTAAGTATTTTTTTTGATCTAGAATGTAATGGGTTTATAAAGCAAGAATCCTTGGAGCGTCTATAAGTCTGAGTCAAGGGTGTTGGTAGAGAGATAGAGGCTCTGCAGCTATGTGCACAGAGGCCTGGTAGAGTCTGCAGCTAGGTTCGTAGACCCCTACAGTTGAGTGCGCAGGGCGGACCTAGTTGTACTAAAGAGAAGATCAATAAAGATAAGAATTTCTGAGTTATTGTGTGGTTTCTTGCGGATCTGTCTATTGCTTGTGTTCTGAATTTATGCATGATTTGTTATATGAGTTTATATTTTTCTTTATGATTACGCACCCCGATTTTATTGTTAAATGTTTGCTTAAAGACTGTAATAAAAAGCTTAGATCTGTAATAATTTCATTAATAAGTAAGTACACCCGCGCGGATCTTTGCGGAAGCCCGATAATTATCTAGACTGGCACAAGGCCACAGACCGGTTCGCGAACCCTCCAAACCACATCAATACATCCCAAGGGTGTGGAAACCTAGTTCCAGAACCCTCCCCTGCTACCTTGAGTGAGACCTTAGTTCGCGCTCCGCGAGCTATTGCCGAAAGGGCCAGTAGCTGCGGGATTTGTTTGGCTAATAACTCTTCCAAACCTAGGTTAGGGCCCAATACGCCAACATTAGTCGTTGCTTAAGTGGTTTTCTGCAAGATATTCTTCCCCCATGAAGGGAAGATTGTTACCATCAATCAGTTGACTTAATACGAGCCGAGATCAATGACCTCCCATGAGTCCATTATCTCGTTAGTGTCAAATAAGTAGTCTTCAACTCCTCTCACTGGTGTTTCACCTGGAGTCTACAAAGATTTGTCATTATTAGGTGCTTTCTATGGTCCTCCCTATTGGGTTGTGTTATATTCTTTCCACGACTAGCCCACGTAGTTAACCGGGGGGTTAGAAGGGGGGCAAAGCCCCCACTTCATTGTGTAGCGGGGGGAGTCATAGGGGGTTTGAGGGGTGCAGGTAACTCCATTCTATGGGGTCTGGGGCAGTGCCCTGGAAAATTTTGTTTTTGTACCCTATGTTAGGTTGGGCGGACCTACCTATGTTTTTTTGCATGGTTTTTCACACATGGTTTAGGATGCGATGGTTTTCAGTCCATGGTATTGGATGCTTTGGAATGTATAAATATGTATTGTAACATTGAAAGAAACATAATGAAAAATCAATATGGTAGTCCCAGTTTTGCGATCCAGGGGAAATCTCTGTGTATGTGTGTTTTATGTGTTGTGCTCTCACATTGTTTATTTTCTATGTTTTAGAATTCGTATGCACGTAATTTTTGTACGGGGTTAAAACCTACACTCCCCCTCTCATCTTAAAGCCTAACTCTTTGAGTGTTTGCATGTTACAAGTATCACGAGCTACTATCAAGCAGTTTGGTACATTCGATCAACAATCAGCTCCTCAACACCCTAGTGTTGCCATCCCAGCTGAACCCTCTCGATCCATCCCCCCCATGATATCCTTTGTTTCTAGGTCCTCTCCTATGTTTCCACTAAGAATTGTTCCTCCAGGTCTCAACCATCCAGGAGCTATTCCACCAAGACATTACCCTGCAAGAAAAATACCTTTCTTATTTCCCCCTTTGGGAGTATTCTATGTCTCTGTCATGGCTTCACTAGTCCTTCCTAACATGAATTTAGGGATTCCAATATGGTACATTGATCCCCCTATAAGAATTCCACTTTGCTGGTCCCTACGGCCTGTGTTGCAACTTTAGTTCCATCACAATCTCAACAGGAACCCACTCCTATTGCGCAATCATCTAGACATGGGGAAGAATGCAAGAGGAAATAACCTAAGGACAAGGTTCCCTAAGCTCCTTCAGCCCCCAAGGTCTCAAAGATGTAACCTCCATTCTCTTTGTGTAAAGTTGTTGGGCATGCCACCAATAATTGTCCTAAGCTTCCTTGTCCCAAACCTTTGGTTCATGAAACATTCCCTGATTCAAATATCCATAAAGTCCATGTTAAATTAGTAGGTCCAACCAAGAAACTGAGAATGTTACTCACAAATCACCCTTGTGCCTTGTGTGATCATTGTGGTCACTATTCCCATTGTTTACCTTGTCTCGATGAATTTCGCAATTTCCTTGAAGTGCTTCGTGAATACAAGGCCACTCATAGTGGAACACCTACTCCTCTACCCGTGGATTCTAGTACCACTAGTAAACCAAAATGGGGAGACTCTAGTCCCACCATCATGATACCTCACCCTGATTTCGAGATGACGGACACCACAAGCCATATCCTTTACCTATCATCACCATTGATTTCCTTGTAGGTAAACCTTTTTGAGTTTTCTGCGCGCGCTTCTATCGAACCTCTTTCGATAGAATCCCAGGTCTCAACATTAGTTGATCCTCCATCTACTATCTTTTCATCTACCACCCAATATGACGTGTATTTGAACCACTGACACATCATGTAGTCTGTCTTCCTCCCATCTCCCCATCTTCCATTCTGATGAGGACATCATGGAAGCTATCTCTACCCCTGATTTCCCTTGGGATGATATGCACCATCGCACATACTTCCTAGCACAACAGTCTCATGATCAATATGTTGTGGAATCAAAATACTTCATTAATGATGATGTCGATTGGTTTTGAAATCCCATACCTTCCCCAGATGCTTTCAAAGAAGGGAATAGGGCCAACATCTCTCCTACTATCAAAATCAACATTTCAAACAAAATAGGGGTCGAAGAAAACATTATCTTGGGGGCACAGTGCACCCCGAAAGAAATTGAACCTTACACCAAGCTCTTCAAATAATTTCGTGATTTTTTCACCTGGTCTTACTCTGAAATGCCTGAACTTGATCCCACGATTGTTGAACACCATATCGACACATGGATCGAAGCCATTCCTACCCATCAGAAGTTGAGACCCATCCACCCTTCCAATCATGAGGCCATAGAAGTTGAGATCAACAAGCCCAAGCAGGATGATTTCATCTATCCCATTGAATATACCTCGTGGGTATCGAACCCAATTCCCATTCTCAAGAAGCAAGGAACCATTCATGTCTATGCAGAATTTAACACACCCTTTATTTACCAGATCGTTGATGAGTGTGCAAGGCATGAATTTATATCCTTTATGGATCGATTCTCTGGATACAACTAGATCAATATCCGTCGTGTCAATCAGTTAAAGACAATGTTCAATAGTCTGTGGGGAAACTTTGCATATCAGGTCATGTCATTTGGCTTAAAAGTTGCAGAGCCACATTTCAATGAGCCATGCCATACTATTTTCATGACTTGGCACACCTTATCCTTGCTTACCTTGATGATCTCACTGCTCGTTCTAGGTCTAGGGTGCAACATATTCATGATTTGCGCACCACTTTTCTCTGATTTTGCAAGTATAACATTCATCTTAATCCATTGAAATGTCTCTTTTGTGTTCCTGTCAGCCATCTGTTACACTTCATTGTATCGAAAGATGATATTACTCTTGACCACTTGAAATTTCAAGCCATTCTTGAGCTACCACCTCCCCATACCTTGCGCCAGTTACAAAGCCTTCAAGGCAAGGCTAACTTCCTTCGTAGGTTCGTACCTGACTATGCAACCACCGCGCATGGGTTTCTTAGAATCATTCTCTTAACCATTCGATTTGTTTGGGATGACCATGCTCAATAGTTTTTTGATGCCCTGAAGCATGCTTTCACTTCCACACCATTCATCAGTCCCCTTGACTTCTCTAAGGATTTCATCTTGTACATCTCAGTTCCACCCATTCGGTTGTTGGGGTTCTTATTCAAGAAGATTATTATCAGAATGAACATGTTATCTTGTATGTTAGTAATAACCTCATAGGTCACCCTAGGAATCACTCTTAGAAAGATAAATTGGCATTGTTTGTTGTGTTCTCCATCCAAAAGTTTGGTTACTGTATCCTTACGCGTACCACCAGGGTTGTAACAAACACCAATTCCATGACATTCTTATTGAGTACGTATCATCAATGGGAAGTATGCACGTTGGATCATCATCCTCTAGGAATTTGATCTTCAATTTTTTATTCCTAAGAGTAAGAAAGGTTTGGCCCTCACCAAAGTCATTTCTGAATTACCCATTGGTGCACGTGATCCACCGGTTAATGACGAGCTCCTGGATGAACACTTGTTTGTCATCACTTCCGATTATCCTTGGTACGGAGATATTCTCGCATATTTACGAACCCAAACGTTTGCCCCTCGTATTACTTCTAATGATTGAGGATGAATTCAATAATAAAACCCTCACTACCGCCTCCTTGGTGACGACCTTTATTGTCACAGTGTGGATTCTATCCTTCATCACTGTCTCACCCATTTTGAGGCAAAGAAAGTGCTCAATGCTTGTCACAGTGGCACTTGTGGTGGTCACCTCTATGTTATGGCCACTACCCAGAAAGTCATGCGCGCTACTTACTTTTGGCCTTCTCTCTTCAATGACTACATTAAGGCAGTCAAACAATGTGCCAATTGCCAACATTTTTCCCCAAAGGCAAGAGCCCCACCATCTCCCCTCCATCCTATCATTGTTGTTGGTCCCTTCTGTAAATGGGGCATTGACTTTATGTAGTGTCGACCACCATATTTTAATAACCATAAGTATAATATCGTGGCGGTCAACTATTTTACCAAATATGTTGAGGCCATGCCAATGTTCAATAACACAATGGATATCGTGGCCATGTTCTTCTTTAACCATGTTACCACTCGATTCGGGGTTATGAAACAATTGGTCTCTGACCATGGCCGACATTTTGAAGATGAGGTATGGCATAAACTATCCTCACTGTTGGGCTTCCAACACCAGTATTCATTGTCTTATTACCCCCATGGTAATTGACAAGTTGAAGCAGTCAATAATATTCTCAAAATGATGCTTGAGCGGGTGATGATTAAGTAGAAGACCAACTAGAACCTTATGTTCTTCCCAACTTTGTGGGCCTATAGAACTTTTGTAAAAACCACCACTAGGTTCACTCCTTTCTACCTTGTTTTTGGTGAGGAGGCAGTCTTTCCAATCGAGTATGAGATCCCATCCCTCTACCTAGCTATCGAACTTGTCCCTGACACCCAACCATTAGAACAAACACTTATCATGCTTGAACGCGTCACTGAAGATAATTGTGTTTCTTTGAAAACCATTGAAGTGGCAAAAAAGTGCACCAAAGCTCAGTATGACCGAAAATTCAACCATCGTTCATTCCACAAAGGTGATCTTGTTCTGGTGTATGACCAAGCCCATGATACCCTAGGGCATGGTAAGTTTGAATCATTATCACTAAGACCTTACATCATTCATAAGGAATTATGCAAGGAGGCATATCTCCTGGAGGATTTCAAAGGCCAAATCCTTGCTAATCCTCATAATGCACTCTACCTTAAGAAATTTTACCCATAACATCTCCTATTTATTTGCGCATATTTATTTATGTCATGCATTTAGGTAGGTTGCACCATTTCATTTGATGATTTGACACTTCACTAGGAAGCATTTTTCCAAGAAAGGTCACTTCATCACCTCTCAAAGTCGAATTTATTCATATGCGACACTTGTACCTTAGGGACCACCATCCTCTTAATACTTGTCATACCATGTGTCGAGTTTCTTCATGAGTAACCATTATTTACTCATGTTTTGATGGTCCCCATTAGGCCTATTCTGTGTGGCAGCATCATCGAGTCACCCTTGTTCATATCATCCGTGATGAGTCACCCTTGCATCCTTGGAGTCTCTTTTACATCCCATTATATCATGTCAAGGTATTCCATCCATATTTTCATATCATTCATCCTGTGTTGCCCATTTTTTCCTCCAGTCATACTATTTCGATCCCCTCTGGAGTAGAGTCAGTTGCTTCTAGGTCAACCATGCACTTTATTATCTGACAAGGGAAGTAATTTTTTTGTCCCTTAGTCCCACTTTTTCCATTATCCCTGATGTCAGTCCATCAGTCACATTGTTATTTTCCCTCGTGCCTTAGTTGAGGATCCTCATTGCCTCAGCTATCGCGAGTCCTATGTTGTCGACATCAACTCATTTATTCCACAGGAATGACCTATAGGGTGGTGTATCTTGGTTCCAACTTCCATTCTTGTTCGGTGCCTCAGATCAAGCAAGGGGACTCATCATTTTCCTTTCACTTCGTTGTTTCATGTTTGTGATCCATACACTTGATGGTTCAATGATGAAACAAGTTGTACCAGTGATTCCCGACTGTGTGAGATGTTTCAGAACTCATGAGGGGGTGGCCCTTCAGGTAGCCCCCTACATGCCTGGATGAATTCCTATTATGCTACAGCCTCAGATGCACTTCCACAGATTTGATGGGTTTCGTTCCTACCAATTACACTCTTCGTAGCATCCATGTCTCCTTCAACTGATCCATTCTGTTTTGCATAGCTCTTCCCTATTCAGTAGGGCTTCTTCGGTTGTTCTACCCTCCATCCCACTGATTTTTTTAGGGAAGGGCCATTATATCTCATGTACTCAGATATTATTGTATTCGGTCCTGGCTCATATTTTTCTAGGTGCATTATGTATATGGTACACATTGTGTTATTTTCTGGCTCAAATATGCCAGCATGTCATGTACCATTTAGTATGTACTTCATTTCTTAGTTTTATGTTTCTGGGTGCAACATCATTTTTGTAATAAGTTATCTCGTTGGGTATGGGTATGCCTCCCCCGCCCATTGAGGTCCGGTAGCACAACATAAAAGGAGACTTCCATTTGTCCTACCCCCACTGTCCCTATCCTTTTTCACTTCAACTTTATTGGTCTCTCTCTCTCTCTCTCTCTCTCTCTCTCTCTAACTCCACTATGTTGTCTAGTGATTGGGTCTTTACAATGTACATTGGTCATATGCTTTGCTTCTAATACTCATATATTGGGGGGCAATCTATTATCAGCAAAAAAATCGTCATCTATCCTAATTTACTAGATGGATAGAAGTACACCATGTAAAGCCAATTTTACCATAGTAAAATTGCTTTCATTGTGAGAAATTACTTAATAAACCACCTTTTTTAAGTAATTTATATCAAACCCATGAAGAATAATTAAATAAGTCATTATTTATTTGATTTTCTTTTAGGAATAATTAATTAAACCATTGTTCAATTATTATTCCTTTCCATATTTGACCCAATTATGAAAAGTCATCAAATAAATTATTAATTATCTTATTTTTCTCTAGGAATAATTAATTAATCACTAATTAATTATTATTCCTTGTCAAATTTGACTAAATCCCTTAGGAATAATTAAATAAATAATTATTTGTTTATTATTCCTTGACCAATTTATCGATATGATAAATAAATCATTTATTTATTTATTATTGCTAAATAAAAGTTTAAATACTTTTTCCCTCCTAACCAAATATAATAAGATATTACAAGTGGTTATTCCAAGAATGGGGTTAATAATATTTTATTATTACTCATTATTCCAGCAGAACTCAATATTTTTTTATAAATAGAAGGTTTTTCCATTCATTATTCACTTTTGATTATTTTCATTGTCTCACACCACATTTCCTCCATTTGAGTTCCCATTGAGCTCAAACATTTTATTTGTTGGGTTTACACATTATATAGGAGAGAGACTCTAACAAAAAGCTGAAGACATTTGAGGATAGCTAAGAACCCATCCAATATAGGGGGACTGGTAGCATTTATTTGTTCCCTGCATAGGTGTTATAATAAATCTGTTCTTTGTATATCTGGTTTCCATTGGATGATTGGAGTTATTACTATTTATTTTTGTTGTGTAACTATGATTGTGGTATAGATGAAGAATTTTGTCGGTTTTGTTTCTATCAGTTCCTACAGATCTACAATGTTTAGTAGCCATTTATATTGTTGAGACTATTTTTCATCCACAATCTTAAGTTTTTTATTTTTGTACATCTTTGAGAGGAAAATAGTACAACAATTCTTATTCGATCTATAACCCTCAGATGATGGATCCTAATCCCTTTCCTCGAGGCACCTTGATCCCTCAATTAGAGGAGCTCACCCTCCTCTTTTGGATCTGAAACTTTCTTCCTCTTGGCCTATAAAATGACTAGAGGGTAGAGGGATTGAGGAGGTTAGAACTCAGAGAATATAAACTTATATTTCTAGTTTGAGATTGGAAATCTTATCACCTAAGGAGGAGATTGGATTCATTTGGGAGGAACCTCACTACATCAAGGAAAATGGTGTAAGGATCTTACTTTTTTTTTCGACTGGAAAAATCGTAATCTTTAATTAATCTTGAAAAATTACATGTTGTCGATGCTATTAGCATATGTTGTATCCTTCTTGCCACTAAGGGCATTTTAAAAAATTTTCAGTTGTCAAAACTATATGCAACTTTGAGCTTTCATCACTACGTAGGGTGTTCAGTCATTTCCTCCTATGGAGAAAAATAAAAAAGAGTCTGTTTGTATCCACATATGTCACATAGGGCAATGTCTTTGTTGAGAGTATCTCCTTAAATATACTTAGATATATTGCCAGTAAAAATATATACAGAGTTTGCCAAGCATGTTCATCAAAAAATTTACAAAGGAGACAAAAATCAAGGGCTCTCTGCCTTGTAGTAGATCTAATCTATATAAGGCCAATGGTAGCAGTGATATTCATTTTGTCCACGTTGTTCCTGTATCATCCACTCTCCTCCGGGAAGTACCGCGGCCTCCTTGGAATGCCCATTAGCACAACTGTTATGTTCCCTGTAAATGTGATTGCATGAGATAATGTTAAACTATTCCTTGAACAAAATCACTTCCTCCAAATTATTACTGAGTGTGTGAGAGTGACAAATAGTAATATTATTGAACCAATTTACTATGATCTTTGAGTCACCATATATGTTTATATTCATGCAACTATGACCCAATGAAAAAATGCAGAAGATGCCGGAGAGTAATGAGCTCTGCAAAATTATTTGTTCCTTCACCCAGTCCCATCTTTACCTTGTAATAATGCTAATTATTTATGTATAGAATAAAACCACCGCCACATCCATGGCGTTGTACAACACTATCAAAATAAGCCCAAGGGTAATTTTTGTCTATAGGTGTTGGATCATGTGGCCTCCGAGGACGAGGATGATGAAGCTCAGGCAGCTCATTGTATGCAGATATAATGCGGGCTGCGATGTGTGGCTAGCAGACAGGTCTGTTTTCAAATATAACATGGTTTTGAGCTAGCCATAAATTCCAGTTGATGATAAGGGGGAGACATAGAAATTTAGTACCCTGATGTTGATTGCACCAGCTTTCCCATGCTAAGTTGATATCTTCACCCTCCTAGTGCCCAGAGAATTGAATGGATGTGGATATATTTTGCCATAGATTGATCAGGGAAGTGCATTTAAGAAATAAATGTAGAGTCGATTCAAATGAATCCTTACATAAGACACACCAATGAGGGCCATGAAAGGGTCAATGGGTGAGAGACTCTCTAGCGGGGACTTTATATCTGAGAATACACCAAAAGAATAGCCTGGTTCTTGGTGGCGATGTTAATTTCCATAAACTCTTCCACCAAAAAATGGTCTGTTCCAACTATTTGTGAGATATCAGGTTGAGGTATCTAGTCTTTGGAGAATATGTGACATTCTCAGCTAGACACCAAACAAGTTCATCAGGTCCATCTTTAATCCTGATATGAGATTCAATTAATGCATTAATGTATTCTTTCCATTCTTGTTGCCATGGAAGGGGAATATCAAGCTGGTAGGCAGATTTCCATCCTTGAGAGAAAATGTTGGTGTTCTGCGGGTCCAAAATGTGTGCTATAACTTTGATCTCTTCAGAATGAAGATGATTAATGAGATCTCGTGACAGCTGAAATCTATCACCACCTCCAGTCTAGGGATCCAATCCAATGTGAGCCTTTGATCCATTATTTATTCTCCAAATGAGGTCATCCCTGATGGTAGGCAGGGATTGTAGGAGAGCCTTCCATACAAATGAAATACCAGTTTTTAGTCAGCTTGGGAAACAGACCCAATCCATGATTTGTAGTGGCGAGATATACTTATGATATGAGATGAATTCCATAGATTCTGTCCAGTGAGAAGAGTCCAACCCATTTTTGTAGGCAGGGCTTGCGCAAGGAGGGGAAGGTCTTTTAGGCCCCATCCTCCCCATTTTTTAGGCAAGGCTGTCTTATTCCAGCTAACCCAGGTGAATATCTTTTTTTCTTGGTGGCCATTCCAAAGATATCTATTACAATGTTGTTGTAATCGGTCTAGAATGTTCTTGGGGATCCATGCGAGTGCCATCCAAAATATATGGGTGGCCTCAAGAACTGATTTGATAAGTACTAATCTGCCTACCCTGGATAAGAATCTATGACTCCAGGTAGAAAGCCTTTTTTCCAGTTTGGTGACCAGCCAAACCCAATCTACAATTTTCTGACTGAGAGGCTTTATCCAGAAACCCAAGTATTTGAAACCTTTGTCCAGGGGCATGAGACAATAAGGGAAATGTTGTTGTTCAAGCTGTGACTCCTGGATGGAAGTGAGGGCCAAGGTAATGGTGGATTTTGCATGATTTTCCTGCATACCAGTAGTCGACGAGAAGAGGGATAGAATTTTGGAAAAAGTGAGAGAGTCTCGAATTCTCCTATCCAGGAAAATGAGAACATCATCCACAAATAGTAGGTGAGTAAGAAAGTAGGATTCAGTTATCTTAAGGCCCCGAAGGCTGCCATCTCTTTTGGAAAAATCTAGCAAACGACTAAGCCCATCCATGACAATCAGGAAGAGAAGGGGGGAGAGAGGGTAGCCTTCTCTAAGTGCCCTCTCAGCATGAAAGAAATGGGAGGCTGATCCATTGATGAGAACACTGTAGGTGGGAGAGGTAATACAAGCCATAATCCAAGTGATGAAGTCATGGGGGAAGCCCAGGTGTATGAGAAGCATCTTAATGTGGAGCCAACTGACACGGTCAAAGACTTTTGCCAAATCGATCTTTAGGATAATGCCCTTTAGGTTTTTTGTCTAGATCGAGTGGATGGCCTCTTGTATCAAGCCAATGGCTTCATGTATCTGGTGATGCTCAAGGAAGGCGAACTGCTAGGGGGCAATGTGTCGGGATAAAATGGGGCAAAGACGATTAGCATTGATCTTGGAGATGATTTTGCATAGATAATTACATAATGAAATAGGGTTGTAGTCATTGAAGGAGGTAGGTGTATAAGATTTTGGAATGAGGGCTATAAAGGTCAAATTAATAGCATTATATAGATATCTGTACATTCTACATTCTTCCACAACTTTCAACAGATCATTCCCCAAGAGTTCATAGAAAGCGATGTAGAATTCAATGGTCCACCCATCCTTTCTAGGACTCTTGTCCTTTTTGAACCATTTCAGTGTTCCCTCCAGTTCTCCTGCAGTAACAGGAGCAGTTAACTCCTCGGCCTCATCATCATACAAATCTGGGAAAATGTCTAACCACATTGATGATATCAGCCAGATTTGACCCTAGGGGGTTTTTGAAGAGATTCCTAAAACGTGAAGTGCCAAGATGGGATAGTTTGTTAAAATTATCAACGAATCCCCCCATCAAGAAGGGGTAAGTTCCATATGGTCTTTGATACCTTTCTACCTTTTGCAAAATTTTGAAAGAATCTTATGTTGTCATCACCTGCTTTTAACCAAATAGCTCTGCTTCTGAGGGGCCAGGATTCCTCTCTCTCCTTCAAGATCCTAGACTTTCGATTTTCTAGCTCAATCAATTGAGTTTTGTCGTCTACTGAAGCAAACCCCCAATGCCTATCATCAAGCAATGTGCTAAGCTCAGATTCAATATGTGTCAATAGAGATTCCTCCCTCTTATGTTTCTCTTTTGCCCATTTTATAGATAGATGCTTTAGCTGAGTCAGATTGTGACAGAAACCCTTAGACAAGGAATCAAATCTATCTATCGGGTTGGCAGCCCACTATTATGAGACCATGTTAATGTATTCAGGGTCATGTAGCCACACATGGTTAAATTTAAATGGGGCTTTTGGTTTTTGATGTGGACCAATCACCTCCAGGTAAATGGGGGAATGATCTGAGATGCCCCCTGAGCCAACCCATTGTTTGTAGTGATGTAATTGCTACATAAGAGGGACCTTCATCAGAAACCGATCTAATCTTGTAGCAAGTGCAGCTTTGCCCACCCTTTAGTTTTTCCAAGTAGGAAGAGACTTATTCATAGGTACATCCACCAAATTGTGTTGCTCCAAAAGGTTGGTCATGTAACCAGTAATAGAATCCACTTGAACCATTGACCCCCAATATTCACCAAAACCCAAAGAGAAATTGAAATCTCCTCCCAGAATAGTGTGATCAGGGGAGAAAATCGAAAGATCAAGCAGGTGTTTACAGAAATTTTCCCTTTGATGGCAGGGACCATAAATATTAATAATGCTTAGGTTAATACCAAGCTTCGCTGAAAAAATGTCTAAGACAATGAAACCATGGCCACCCCAAGATGCTAAAACCCTGATGTTGCAGGGATTGTATCCAATGGCAAGGCCCCTTGATTGACCCACAACATCCAATGCCATTAAATTCCACCCAGGTGATATAGAATTTAGTGTGCAGGTGATGAAATCGACCTCTCCTAGGCTTTCTTGGACCAAGATAATGTCAGAAGGCTCAACTTCAAAAAGTTTGCGCAAGGCTAGTTTCTTGGAGGCATTAGCCATGCCTCTGCAATTGAATGAGAGACACTTCATGGGGGAACCCTAATCAGGGTGTGCAGTGCTCTAAGAACCCCATCTAAAGTGGATTGTCTGCCAGAGGTGACCTCTACCCCTGCCCTCTTGATGACTTTGGAAAGGTCAGATTTCCTCCCCCGAGATGAAAGAATGACTGAACCAGGTTGGGTGAGTCCCAAACCAGCAAAGTGAGATGGGGTACCACCAAATAGTATACAAGAGCAAAGGTAATAATGGTGGGATGTTGAATCCCTGTTAGAAGATGGAGATGTGGAAGAGGTGGATAGTGAGTGTAAGGATGGTGTAGTGGTGGCAATGGAAAGTGGATTAGTCATAGTGCATTGAGCCATAGAAGTGAATATGGAGGATGAAACAAAAGATGAGAAATATGTAATTGAAGGAGTTAGAGAGGTCAAAGGAGCACCTGATACTTTTGCTACTTCAGTTGCGACCTGAGCTTTGGTGACGGGGGGTGATGGCGTTCTATGTATTGCATCCACTGCCTTCAGAGAGACATTGTTGACCAGAGGGATAGGACCCGGAATAGGTGAGCGATTCAGAGCTGTTGAATCAATCCTTGTAGAAGTAGAAGGTGCCTTCGGAGGGTCCTCTGGTTTCTTGATGAGTGGACAATCTTTAAAAATGTGTACCACTCTGTGAAATCTCCTACAGTGTAATGGAACTCCTTCATAGTCTAGGATTTGAACCCTGGTGTATTTCCCCCATTGTAGAATGATTTTCTCTTCCAATCCCTCGCGAGTATCCATATGAACCAGAATGTGAGCTAGGGTTTTGTTCTTTGATTGCACGAAATTTCAGTCATGATCTAGGTAGGTGCCTAGGGCATTTCCAATTCTGATGAAGACCTCCTCGCAACAGTATTGGAGTGGAAGCCCCACCAAGCGAACCCAGAGTGGCCCTACCACGATTTGCATCCTCCCTCAGTCAAAGAGGGGACTCCATCTCTTGAGGAGAACCATAGCCATCTCAATGTGCCAGTACCTTGCAAGGACCAAATTTGTGTAGTTTTCTTTTGCAAAATGTAGGGCAAACCAACCTCTGGGTAAGACCTACACCTCAGAAAGTTCCTTTAGCATACCTCCCCAATTCTCACGGACCTATAGGGTGAGTCTTGCTACTAAATATGCTCTTCCTCAAACATGTCCAACTAGAACAGTGCTTGCCATATATGCAGCTTCCCCAATAGCAGAGGTCTCGCCAAAATAGATGATGATGTCCTTTGTAGTGACCTTTACACATTTTTTCTTTCGTTTCCCAGTACGAGGGGCATATGGATGATCCGCCAATAGATCAGGTGAACTTTCCAGAGAGGTATGGCTTGCAGGCTTGACTTTTACAGCAGGGGTCTCAAAACATCCCAATGGAGAGTGCGCCAAATAGGGAGGGTTTGGAGCCTCAGATGCTCGAATGTCTTTCAGCGGCATAGAGAAAAAGGTCAAGATGGAGGGATGGAGATGGTCTGCTGGTAGATTAGGGTCAAAATCGGGCGAGGGAGGAGTATTAGCTATTAGAATATGGAGAGTACTAGGAGATAAAAGAGGGCAGTCCAGAGCAAGAGATTCGATAGAAAGAGACCCGATAAACAGAGGAGCTATAGAGTGCCCCAGAAAGGAAACCACCGCTGCAGAAATTGACAGTGCATGATCAGACGAGAGGGATGAGCCAGATGCCAGTGAAGTGACATTAGGGTTTCCGAAAATGACACGGTTGGGGAAAGGTTCCTCTGTAAAATCGAGCTCCTCGACATCCATAGTATCGCCCATGATGGTAACAGTAACCATCGGCAAAAGGAGACAGGTGCGGCTACAACGAAAATGGAGAGAAAACTATCGGTCATCAGGTACCCAGCTCCAGGTGCCTTCAAAGAAATGTTGTAGTAAATTCTAGGGTTTTACCCTAAACCCTTAGGGAGTTTACCTAAATTTTCCATCAAAAAATCCACTTTTGGTTTTGGTTTCATCTAAAGCAACTTAGTTTCATATTCCAAGAGGTTGAATCACACTTAGCCTCGTAAGGATCTTATTTATATTTGATTAATTCAAATGAATTCTTTCCCCATTGAATTGTTTATCAGAATCATGAATGGTCTATAATTCTTTAGATGTTCATTAAAGAAATTTCTATTCCTAATCTCCTTGATCATTATGTTAATCTTGTTTGAATTATTATGTTGCATATTATTTTGATCCTTCTTATGTTTATCATTGCAATCATTATCAAGCATTGAGAGGTGTTATAGACATATTTGGGCACTTCAA
>APFE030046908.1:145112-186644 GCA_000404065.3 Pinus taeda | reverse complement strand
AGGATTTTCACTGCTCAAAATAAACAAAGATTGTTTATCATTGTAGATTTCATTTTAGGAATTTCAAAATCATCATCACGCAGTGAACCATTGAAAGGCAAACTTTAAACAAGATAAACTCTAAAATAAATTTCAATGAATCTAACAATGCTTTGGAACTTAACGCAACACATCTAGAGGTCTAGGCTAGAGATGTGTTCCGGCATTGTAAAAACTAGTAACTATCATTTTCATTGAAGGTTGGGTGATTCCTCCTCCTTGATATGACAAGTGCTAGCATGGACTTGTGCTCCCCGTACCATCGTATATATATTGGGAGACCACAATAGGCTTATATCCTTTATCAATAGGAAGCCAAGTCTGCCACCTTATTGATTGCAATGCGCTGAACACAAAATTCGGTAAGATTGCCTGCCGTACATAAGTCCTTGGTAATCTCTCTTTAATTTATCACCAAGGTGTATATTGCAGTTTTTCGATTGGCTTGGTAATCCCTCTGTCTAGATTTCCAGAGTAGTCACTTTCATTCCTTTTCGTCTCTTGAAAAGAAAAGGTCCATCTGAGCACTTGTCACTTCAGGCTCATTAAAAATTGAAGGGGACTAGAGTCATCTTTAGCTTTTTCTCGACTCTTAAGAATTGAAAAAGTGAAGTTGTGTCAAGGCGTCTTTAAAATTAATTGAATTTGGAATAACATTCGTATTCATTACTTGATCCTAGGTTGAGATATATGGAGACAAATTTGGAGTCCACAATCAAGGAAACCCTTTTGAGGGGAATCCTAGTCCTTTTTCTTCTTGGGGAAATGTTGGCGCTTCGTATATGGCTACATTGTCCCTTCTAAGAATTACCATTGGCCTGCTAGTATGGCTATTCTCAACCTCTGTGGTTCACAATGCCATGATTCCTCTGCAATCAAATCAACCTCCAGCTGATACTCAAGTTGACCCTTCGCCTTCTTCTTCGTTTGTTTCTCCCTCCCCTTCCTCCTCTTCGCTTGGTGAAAGTAGTGATGCTAGTAACCAGGTGGTTGAGAAGAAGAAGAAAGGGAAGGAGAAGAAGAAGAAGCTAATTCAGCAATGGGGCAACCAAGCAACCATTGCTTCAAATGCATCATGTGGTGAAAATATGCACATTAAAGCTCCTAAACCCAAATTTCCTTGCATAATTTTTAGAGGAGACCATTTTCATCGAGATTGTCCCTGCTTTCCTTGGATCTTGAGAGAATGGTCTCCCCGTTCACACGTTCGGAGTCATCAACCTCTGGCGATCATGTTGGTAACACTCCTTCGACTAGTGATAGCAAAGTTCATGGACAGAAGGGAAAGGTCAAAGTTCCATGTAGGTTATGTGAAGGCCCTTCACTGTTGTCCTTTTTTGGATGAAGCCAAAAGAGTGTTCGATAACCATCCTTCTTCACCGTAGCGACTTCCATCTGGATACCAAAAACTCTCCCCAAGTCCTTTACTAGTTGAAAAACTGACAGACTTAAATCAACCGTCGGTTGAAATGACTCTCTCTGAAAGTGAATCTTATGAGTCTATACTTGACCAAAGTAAACAAGTCAAGATGACAGTTGACCCAATTTTACCTCCAGAAAATTGTACCCTTCCCGCAGAGAGTGAGAATGATACCGTTCAAATTATTTTTGTTACTTCAGAGTCTGATGAAGTTGGGGGAAATCTGCCCGTTCCTTCACAACAGGAAGAAAATCCCCTAGTTCTCATCATGCAAGGGGTTATTTCTCTCATTTTCTCAGTACCCCCTCCAAGTAGTCTAGTCACTTCCTTTGACTAGAATCAACTAGCAAGATACTACCTTCTTATGTACCTTTCAAGATCATAGTACAAATTCGTAAAATGATCGTGTTTGGCACGATTATAGATGAAGGGGTATCAGTGAGTATCTTTCCTCAACTACTTGGAAAGCATTTGGTTCACCACCGCTTATGCCTGTTACATAGAATCTGTTAGGCTTTAACAAAGGAACCAGTCAACCGCTAGGCATCCTTCCCAAGTTACCGATCACTCTTAGAAGGAAAACCGTTCATCTGAACGTGATGATAGTCCCAGGACCGTTAGATTACAATCTAATCCTTGGACGTCACTATGTTTATAACATGGAAGCTATTGTTTCAACACTCTTTTGAGTGATATGTTTCCCACATGAAGGAAAAATTGTCACCATTGACCAGCTTTCATTTCTCAATCCAAGCATAGCTCCAAGTCAATCATCATCCCTAAATGGTCCTTTTACATTAGCAGTATGTCTTGAACCTTCATTCCATCCACCTGATTGCCATGAGTAGTCTGGTGAATGTAACAAAGCTTAGGGGGCATGCACCCTTGTCTATTCTACAGATGAACCCAGCTGAAAAGATAATTTTCCCTGTAGGTTACGTGATTGGTCTGACACACCATTCACCTTTGTCTATTTTGTGGACGAAGCCAAGAAAGTGTTTTGTCTTCTGGATGAAACCGTCCTACCTAACCTCAGTAAGTTTCCATATGGCTACTAGAGACTCTCCTTTTTATCATGCTTGGGGCATGCAAACTTTTCATTTCCTTTTTCAATTTCATTTTTATTTTTAGTTTTTTCATTTCTAGCTTTTTAGTTTTGTCGTTTCTAGCTTTTTAGTTTTGTTGTTTCTAGCTTGTGTAAAAATGAAACTAAAGGCAAGCATAGTTTGTTCATTTCAAACTTTTAAAAACATGAAACACACCAAACATAGTTGCCCCCATGGTTCAAGCTCGTTAAAAAATGAACCAACCTTCAGGTAATTAACCTTTGTGATTGCCATGCTATCAGCCTTTTGAGCCTTGGTTGTGTACCTCTCATCACCTCCATTCGTTTGGCCAATCATATGCTTCCACTTGGTTGCTTATCATTTTTGAGGAACAGTTGCGATGAGTGGTCTTATTAGCCAACCTCTTCATAGAAATCACCATGTTTTGAGAAGTTTCAAGCTTACTGGGAACCAGTTGCTATCGTAGACACCACTCGTTCTTCAAAACCGAGTCTCCTTTAAACCCTTTTCAAACTTGTTAAATATGAAAAGATTGTCGAGAAATTGGCCTTTTCAGCTCATTAAAGTTCTTGGAAATGTCATCCCTCCTATATGATTTTAATCTTTTTCAGGCCTGAGAGATTATCTCAAGAAAAGGTTCGAGTGCTTGTATTTTTCAGCTCATTAAAGTGATTGGAAAAGTCATCCCTTTTGTATTATTTTAATCTTTTTCGGACCTAAGGGATTATTTTACAAAAACGAACTTCTGGAGTTTCCTTTTCTTCCCTTTTCAAACTCTCTAAACATGAAAAGGACCGAGTTATCCTTGTTGTTAAACTCATTAAAACAATAGTGACAAACTTGTCCATTCTATACGAGACCGAGTTTCACTATCGCTAGACTCATTAAAACATAGCGATAGGTTTGCCCGAAGGGCAAATTATAGAAGAAGCATATGTTATCCTCCTCAAGCTTGAAAAAAATAAAAAGGTACTAGTCAACAATGACTGGGGAAAAGGGGAAGACAACTTGAAGAATTTATGGTAGCAGGTCGCTCTTGAACATGACACTTTCACTTCATCATCATGATTGAGTTGGGTTGGGTTATTCCATTCACCGGTCATCTCACCATTGGTCTTTCATACCATCAATATTTTGGGGTTAACACTACCAATTCATCTCAGTGTCACTGACATGTTCAAGAGAAGTCATTTAGTTGAGAAACCACAATCCAGTTAATGCCTCATCCACTACAATACCTTCAATCTTCATTTTTCATGACCTCCATTCCTGAACCTTGTGGTGTAAGATCGTTTTCACCTCTAGAAAATCATTTACTTCATTTAGTGTCGTAGATGTGGGATACATCAAGGCTCTCCTACGACGAGTTACTTCTTGTCGACATCAGCTCATTATCCAAGAACTTGACTTAGAAACAACCCTTTTAGTGCTTTGAAGCTTGCATTCCTCAAGGGCAAGTTTCTCACTTCCGGCGACAAGTTGACATCAATGGCCTTCGACCGAAAGATTTTACGTGGTGTTCGACATCAGATCATATATTCACACCACATGAATTGTACTGTGGTACTTTGAGGGTCATTATCATTATCAGTGATTCCTCTAATGTCTGTTAACAACTCACATTATTGGCTGCTAATCATGCGATGTCTTTCCATGTTCGACTTCAGAAAATCTCTTCACATGGATTCACTTTTACATCCGGGCTGTGATATATTCACGAATATGAAAACATCAAATGTACAAAGACGTTGCACAAATGGTCATCTGAACCAAGGATGATGGCTTTACATCTAAAGAATCATCAATCTGCATCTACAAACGACTATCTGATCTATGTACATGAAATGAATTTATAAAGCTGAGCATGGGAATGCCCGGTTTAGATAGATCATGAAAATTATATGATGATGATGTATTGTATTGTATCTTATGCAGGTCACCTTCTAGTTCGAAACCTCCGATCCTCATGATAAAGCATTTCACCTGACATCAAAATTTACGAATTCATGCTTTAGGGGGCAACTATTATAGACATATTTGGGTGCTTCAACCCCAAATTTATATGTCAATAAACTATGACTCATCAACCCCTAAAAGATTTTTTTCATACCCTAAAAAAACATGGTCATTTGATTACATCATTCCCCAAAAGTTCCACCTAAAATACCATCCAGAAATGGCCTAAATTGAAACATACTGACTGCTACACTAGCCAAGTGCGATGCATACTGAGTGATACACTACTCAGGTGCGATACATACTATTTGGACCTTCTATAGGGTGTGATGGGCAAGGATGGAAAAATTTCCAAGACAATTTGCTAGGCGGTTGCTCATGGAATCTTCTAGAAACTTCTCCTATGACACTTGCCTCTTTGAATTCGCCCAGGGGTGAGTAAGAGATCCAAGAAATCTCCAAGTGGAACCAATTGTAACAAGTGGAATGACACTAATCAAAAACCCAGAGATGACTCACACCCTTGCACACATCTATAAATGGATCCCTCATCTAAGAGATCCAGAGGCTGGAATGTTGTGAATTCAAATGAAGTGCTGATAGTTTGTAATTGAGGAAAGAGCATTGTATTGTTGGTGTGATCTTGCTATTTCATGAGGTGAACAGGACTTGATGCTGGGAGGATGATGCTGGGTCAAAAAACTAGGTTGTAATTCTCCCTTCTATTTAATAAAGTTCTTCAATTTTTCTTCCATATGATTGTGCAATTGCGAATGTTATTATATGTTCATTATATATCTGATTCGGTAATGTGTATGTTGTAATAGATCAAGATGCTTTGACGGTTCTTTGTTACTGTGTTTCTACAAGTACTCTCCAAGCGGGATAAGTACGGGGAGGAGTTGCAAGCTCTATCAAGGGGGAGCGAGATCAAGTAAAAGATTAGGCGGAAGTTCCAGGTTGGTCCCATTATCTTTCTCTTACCCATTACACATAGAAGAAAACGTTGAATTACTTTAAACTGTTGTCTCTAGGGTAGCTGCCAAACCTAGAGGGCTAGTCGTTCGACAAGACACTATTTTTCCCAAAAACAAGAGGCTACATCAAGACACAACGAGGGATCTTCATTAAGCATTTCGCAAACAGGTAAGAGGCTTGTTTACCATCCTTTATATCTATAATTCAAATGAGATAAACTTAGGGAAAGATTCATTTCAATTGTTTGTTTCCAGTTTCTGTCTAAGATCTAGTGAGATTGCTCTTGTCAGCAAGAGGAATTTGTCAGCTATAAAAAATTGGCGACTCTGTTGGGGAATGTCATGTTCTCTTCCATCTCCTTGTTTTTTATTCTCGAACATTTTTTGATAGCTTTATTCGATTCTTGAAAAGTTAATGATCTTTCAGATTTTGTGATTTGTTTAAACAAATTTTTTTTCTTTAAGCTTCTCGACTTACGTGTTTTTTGTTTAGAAACAGAGCACATATATCCACAAATTACATTTAACAATAGTGTACATACACACTGTACTATACTAGCTACCTGCGCATACTTGAAGAATTTTTGGAAAAAGTATTTTTTCCTCTCATTAAAGTTTTAATTTTTTTTTTAAGGTTTCATTACATTTGTCTATGACTCCAGTCAGTCTTCATGTGTTTGTTCAAGTGTTGTGAAGGATTTTTTTTTATATTTTTTCCGTTTTCAATGATTTAAAGGAGGGCTTCTCAAGAATTGATGTTTTGATGAGATGTGCTTCTTGTGCTGCAATGAAAACATGAGCCATTTTTATTCTAGTACTAAAGTTTAATCATAATTACACTTTAATTGTTGATTTCATAACATTCTTTCAAGAATTTTCATTTTAAGGAATTATTTGGGTGTGTTGAATTTTAATTCCTTTGGTCATTGTACAAAGATTTGTCTCAGTTTCTTAATAATTTTTGCATGTTTTTTCTTTCTTTTTTGCAAAAAATAAAATTTTCCCTTAATTGCCTTTGAGTGTCATTCTTTTTTTATATTTAGAATTTTCACTCGATATAATTTATTTACACTTGATTGGTTATTTAGTTGTATTAGTGAAGGGAAATAGTATTATTGTTCTTTCGCTGATTTAGAATCATCTTGTGTTTGTTTTGAAGAATTATCTTACATAGATTACATTTACATAGTGTTCCTGGAAATTGTTCATAGGTTACATTTTCATATTTTTCAAGCAAATTGTGCATAGATTACATTGCATGGTTTTCCACTTGGAGATTTGAGTTGCACTGAAAAATTAGAACTGGTACATTTTGGAGTTAATATTTTAAAGAAGAACCTCTTTACTTACTCTAGCTAGAATTCATCGAAATGAAAAGATTACAAATTTCATATTTGATACATTAGAGTTTTGAGTCAAGTCATAAGACCATCAGTTTCACATCCATTTACCCTTTGAGTAAATAATAGCTTAATAACATAGTTTTAAATAAAATTAATTAGTATTTTACATTTTTTAGGGCTCTTGCCATATACAGTAGATTAATTGAAGGGCTTTGGAGTAGGGAAGGAAGTAAAGTTTCCACAGCTACAAACAAGCAATATAATCTTGAGTTATAGAGAGAAATCCAATTATTTCAATTTTTCTCTGGGAAGTTGTTCTTATACATGAGTTAAGCATGAGATCATGTCGTATCTGTTGAAGTGATCATACCCACTTCATTATCTATGATAGAGTGATCTTCATGTATTAAAATGGTGTTGAAAGGTACTCGCGGTCACTTGAAAGTAAACCTCCAATTAACCACATTGAGAAGCTTTCAAGGGGATTGCGCTTTGTTACTCTGCCTTCGCATGTACATCCGATTTGCGCCTGTCCCCCTACGTAAAAATTTGTACTTGGTAAACTTAGTGACCATAATCCTAGGGCTCTACCTAAGGTGATGATAGAGGGGAGGTCCTGCTATACCTGGAACAAATGTTGGCTAGACTCACTTGGACTTTTGGAGGGTAATCTTCGTTCAAGATGGCATAAGTGAAGTTACTTGCTCCAGACTATTTCATTAGACATGTTGTCAAGGTAACTAGTTTGAAACATTAATATCTATAAAAAATCTAACTTTGATCTCTACAATGTTGGATTTCACCACCACCTAGTAATTATTGATCTTTGTGACAATTCATTTTGAATGGTTTGAATCCCTAGATTTTTTTGCATGTGTTACTTTCTTTGTCTTTACTTTTTGCAAGACCTTAGGTGTGGATTGTGAATATTATTTAATCTTAATAATAAAAACTTATTTGGATTGAATCTAATGGAAACAATGCTAGAAGTTACCAATAAAGACCTCCCTTTTAACATGAATCCTAATCCTATCTTGATTTTTCAAATGGCGGTCCTCCTTATATGGCTACATTTTCACTTCCTAGATTTACGATAGGTTTACAGGTATGGTAGTTCTCAACTTGTTTAATTCCAAATACTCCAATTGTACTAGATCAACTGATTTTTTCACCTCAAAATAGTTCTCCATCTCAACATCATGAACCTATTATTGACCCTTTACTTTCTTCATCCAACATGTCCTCCTCCCTTTCTTCTTCTTCACTTGGTAAAAGCCTTGATGCTAGTAACCAAGTGACTAAGAAGAATAAGGAAGGGAAGAAGAAGAAGACTAAAGATAAGAAAGAAATCAACCAACCAACCATGGCTATAAGTATTGGTAATGTTGTAAAAACTTCCACAATGCATCGTAAGCCAAAATACCCTTGCGAGCTTTGTAAGGGTGTCCACTTCCTTATCAAATGTCCTAGTATTCCTAAGGTTTCAGAAGTATGGTCAAATAATTCTTATCAACTTACTATTGATCCATAAACTAGTGATTCTCATATTCCATGAAAAAATATTAAGGTAATGCTTCCTTGTAGGTTATGCAAAGGGACTCATCATAGTCACCTTTTCCCTCACATGGATGAAGCCTCACAATTGTTGAAAAAACCTACTATTAAAAAAAAACAAATTCCATATAATTAAAATGAACTTCCTCCCCATCTATTGTCACTTAACAAAATGATTGACCTAAATTGAAGTACAGTCAATCCCACTCTCCCATTAGAGGGTGAAACGTATACCACCTAGGTTGATGGAATATTTGTTGATCAAGTGGTCAAATCAATTTCATCCTCGGTTGATGCCACTCTCACTTTAAAGAGTGAACTTCATACCACTAAGGTTATTCATGTTACCTCAGATTCTTCTACACATGGGGGCATTTCATTTGTTGTTTGTGAAATCCATCCAAGTAATGAGGCCATTTATTTTGATTGCAGTAGACAGCCAGAACCTCATAATCATTCTTCCACCCCTTTCCAAATCATTGTGAAGGTTTATGGTAAGAATGTGTGAAGAAAAAATGTAGATGAAGGTGATTCTGTAAGTATTTTATCCTCAACCACCTCCCTTAGCTTGTGCCTGTTACACAATTTTTTTTATTTTTTAGCAGAACTGTTAGTGAACTTTAGGGATCTTTCCTAAGTTACCTATTGCCTTGGAAGGTAATAATGTTTTTATCGATCTTATGGTAGTCCAAGGTCCCTTAGATTTCAATTTTCTCTGTGTGAGAGACTATGTATATGCCATGAAAGTTGTCTTATCGACACTCTTTCACGCGATGTCATTCCCTCGCAATGGAAACATTGTGACAATTGATCAGATTTAATATGTTCATCTCACTTTGAATACCATTTATACAACACCTTTGAATGTTCTATATATGGAAGTGGTACCTACCCCACCATGGGTTAATTATGTGGAAACCTACCCCATGTTTTTAGTTACTGATGCAAGCGAGCCTCTTAGTATCTGCTTGACTTCTTTTGACTTAGATCCAACAAATGAAATGGTTAAAAATACAAGGGGGGAATTTGAAAATTATTCTATTATCCTTATTGATCCCCTTGACATGTGTTCCTTCTATTAGCCTCCACAATGTCCCAAGCTGAGGAGGAGATCGAAAGAGGTAAACTCAAACCACTTGCAGTTCAACAGTTAACCTTACTAAACCAGAGAGGCATCTCTCTAAGGATTTCACAGTTAACGACTAGAAGAAAAATGAATTTAGTCTAGATATGGGAATTTTAGATGATTTTTTGGAAATTTAGGGTTTTTGGATTGATGGATCAAGGATGAGAAAAAGTAGCTGGGTCAATGCCTCAAAGGGTTGCAGTGGCAGGCATAAGGAGGAGCAAGATAGAAATTCCTTGTGATGGATATGCAAGATTGCTCAATGTAGTGTAGGGCCTGAGAAGCTTATAAGGTCATAATGATAATGTGTGCCATGAATTCATTAATCTAGATGAAGGAATACATAGAAATGATTTTCCACATAAACAAAGACTTAAATATAAAGAATTATAGCTACATAATCGTAAGGAAAATCACTAAGGAAGCAAAAAAATGTAAATAAATATGGATTCATTCATAAGAAATCAACATAGAAATACAGAAACGTCACAAACTCATTGCACATGAATTCCTGAAAAATAGTTGTAACTGCTCCTTTGATTAGCTGAGTGAAAGCATTAGATACAAATTCTCTCCTCTGAAGTTCAACCCTTCTCTATGACTTAGAAAATGATACATATAGACTAAGATAAATAGTTTCCCCACTTTCAGTGGTTGAATCCATGAGTTATGGAATAGTTTCCAAGAATATCTCAACCAACAAGTGAGAGTGAGAAGGTCAAAAACAAACTCTTCTATTAGACTTTGATTTGAGTTTTTCTTCATTTATGAGGCCTAATTAAACATAAAAATAGTCTATCATGCTAATTTATTCATGGTTACATCATATAGACTTCAAGATACTGAAATTACATCATCAAAACAAATATCTGGCGAGTACATTCTAAGAAATACTGTTACAGGCATTTGCATAGCACATTCAGGCATTTGCGCAAAGCACTCATGCATTTGCACAGTGTCGTCATGCAGGAGGATTTTAGAGGCCTTCCCATGATCCAAATTGAGAAACTCATATGTCATTGGAAATATATGACTATGTAGTTGTCATTGGCCTACTCAACCAAGTGACTTGGACACTCCAGCTAGGAGAAAAATGGATTTTCCCAAGCTCACTCCAAAAATGCAGCGCCTACTTTAAAATAGTGGAAGAAAGTGATTTTTTGACCTATGTTTGAGCTTTTTATGCAAATATATCCACCAAAAAACTTGAAAAGGTGGATAAATGATAAGTATATATGATTATGTATCTAGGAATATAACTTTCTTTTCATTTGGATGTCTGTAGAAAAAGCACAACACCAAGCTATTGCACAAATAGCTGCTTGCCAAAATTTCTGGGTTTTCTACAAAACTATTGCTCAACTACGTAGCTATATCTCTCTAAAAATAAATAATTTTGGAACTCAGAGAGACGTTTTTGTATATAAGAATGTTTTAAATAAAAACCTCTCTCATTTTCTAGAAATTATGTTTCATTTTCTCTAAATCCGTGCCACAAAATAATGACTAAAACAAGAAATTAACTTGAAATTTTTTGATTTTCTGAGATAGGTCTCCAAGAAAGTTGTATACCTCCCAATATATGATACCTGTGTAAATACTGAAGGAGGGTGTTTTCCCTTGGTATATGATTGACAAAAGCATCTTCCACTTTTGTGAAGTTCATCTCCATTTGGTCATAAACACACTTTGAACCAAAATCGTCCTTGTGTGCCACAAATGACCTCTTGATGAGTTTGTGAGGCATTGATCTCTTTGATGTTAGATGGCTTAACTCTTAAGACATGTCCTCCATTATTGTACTTCTTCTTGTCAGCATGTGTGGCCTCTTCTTCCTTGGTGAAACCCTAGCTGACTAGGAGGAAGAATTAGGGTTTAGTTTTGGGAAAATAGGCGATTTGAGACAATCTTGTAGATGGAGGGGAATGAAGGGGTTAAGGGTAGTCTAAATTCTTGGGAAAATTTTTGGGGGTAGGGATAGGTGTTATGGAGTGTATGGAAATGGAAATCCTATTAATGGGTGAGGGGAAGGGGTAGAAAAGTGCACAACGCAGTCCTAGCCTAGAAATTTGTAAAAACACAACATTAAGCTAGGGTTTAGGGAAAATGAGGGGAAATGAAGGGAATGGGTATGGGAAATGGTTGGGAGTGGTATATAAAGTATGTGTGGGGGTTATGGAACATAAAAACTATGTTTTGTCTCACTTCAATGAAGCAAAATCAGTTTGAGACCAAAAGAGCAACATAACACTACAAGATGGATTTTCGCTGAGTTCTTCAAGATGAAGGATGCATAAGAGGTGCTAGATGATTACTTACTTGCCAAGGAGATGCTTAAACCTATGAACGTTGAAATGAAACCATTTTGATGCTTTTAATGGTCCTTTGTAGCTTGAAAGTTGGTTTTTTCTTTGGTAGTGGCATGACATCATATATCCCTTTGAGAAATCATGAGACTTTGTAGTGTACTGCAGCATTGTCTTATTTGAAATAAAACATTACCTTTACCTTTATTTTTATTTCCCTAAGTTTCTAACTCCCTTTATCCATTGACTCACATGATGGACATGTTTTTGTTTTGATATATGGTATCATGATGACACATGGAGTGAAACCCTAGACCATGACCTAAAATGAGGATTTTAATCATTTCATGACCCAAGACATTTAAATGAAGATAAGATACCTCGAGAAGACAATGGCCATAATGAGTGATGAATATCATGAGTAACTGAAGGGAGAAGCAGTAACCTAGACACAACATCCACTCACCAAATTTTATTTTGAAACCTAATGAAATGATAAAATTTGACCTCGAGACCCTAACAAACCTTGTAAGAGTCGATTTGATCACTGGTGATTGACATGACTGGTAGGCACTAACATTGGCTCTAGCTGGGGATGGCAGCTCCTTGGAGATGTCAAGAACAACGTAGACTAGGTAGCCTTATCCATGGGGAATGGAGTCAAAAATAAAAATACCAAACTCAAAATGGAAAACTGACTTGACTATAAAAAGAATATTGGCTGAACTTACTTATGGTAGTAAACCATCGAGATTTGAGGTCTTCAATTCGTGATGATAACTACCCACCTACTGAAGCTATATATATAAAATCGTTTGTAATGATCCCTCCAGTGTCACCAATCCAAAAAATGGCTGCTTATTTAAATCATGTTTGTGCTTTCCTCGTGTAGAAAGAAAAATCAAAAGCTAGGCAACTCTAGGTGTCCACTCAAAACGTGCTCATGATCCATAAATACAAGAAAAATCATCTTCTCTATTGACTGTAGTAGATTAGTGTAAGTATCCTTAAAAATCTAAAATGTTAGTTTGTCTTGAAATCCAGCAAGAATACAAGTACTCCTTTCATTTTGATCTGAAAGAATACTTAGTTGTTGATCCATAGGAAGGCATAGGGAAGTATGACTTTCTACTACCTGAGTGTTGGATCAGGGATGAGAAAAAGTAGTTAGGTCAAGTCCTCAAAGGGTTTTAGTGGCAGCACAGGCTTGTTCAGGGGATAGTGCTCTGCAGAGCAGCCTTGGCTTAGAGACAGTGCTCTGTAGTGCAGCTACTCCCACTGTGACCTGTGCTGATCCTCCTTAAGCTTAAAAACCCATCTTTGGCTTGCATTTTTCCTACTTTCCTTCTGAAGTTGTTTGTTTAAAGATCAATGCTTCTATTCTTCTAAACTCAACTTGTATCTCTTCTCCTAACGCTACTTTGACCTTGATTGTTTATTGTTTCTTAAGATTTTTCTTTATCATTATCAATTCATTGTCAAAGTTAGCTTATATCAATTAGTATTTTCTGAAAAGGAAGTGTCGTAAAGTCTTCACTTCTTTGAAAAAGAAACTGTCGTAAAGTCTTCGTTTCTTGTGAAAAGTATTTATTGATTGTTTGTGCATCTAGTTCCTTTTTGTTCATCTAAACACTAAAGGGACTGAAGAGAAAAACTTTCATTTTGCATATTGTAGTTTGTGAATGCTTATAGGAATAGCTAGGGAAATTGGATTAGGTGTATTCTTTTCTCTTTGTCAAAGATCTAATTTCTCTATCCCTTAATAGTTATGGTTTTCATTGTTAAATTGAATGAAAGAATGTTTCTCATGTAAGTTGCATTCTAGGAATTGCAAACATACATCACGTGGTGAACCTTGAAATGAAAATTCTTAAGAAGATCAACTTAAAAGTTATCTCAATTAACCTAATGGAGCATTGTAACTTAACACAGAAAATTTAGAGGTCTAGGCTAGAGATGTGTTCCAGCGTCGTTAAACATAGCAACTCTCACTAACTTGTATGCGATACATTCCAAGTGTGATATGTCATTCCATGTACATAAGTATATCATAGATCATCCATGTACCTTCAGGTATAGGGTGGTGTTACAGTATGTAAAGTATAAAGGAATGTTCTCACTATGTGGTTTCACATTAGACAACACTAACATGGATTGGGCCTCCATGTACTTTTGGGTATATATGGGAGGACTACATTAGGTTGCTATCCATCCTTAGGTAACCAATTCGGCCGCCTTGTACATTGTGATACACTGAACACGACATTCGGGGAAATTTCCTTCACGTATGTTAAGGCATTGGTTTATTGAGGCAATATATTGAAGTTCACAGTTGCTTGGTAATCCTTTTTCCTAGATTATCCCTCTTTTGTTTTTTTATGTTATTTTGATTAAAATAAAATTAATTGACCGTGGATAACATCCTCCATGCTCACTCCTTAGTTGATCTTAGGTTGAGACATATGGCAACAACTCTGGAGTCCACCGATCAAGGAATTCCTTTTGATGGGAATCCTAGTCTTTTTCTTCCTTTCGAAAACTTTTGTGCTCCTTATATGGCTACATTTTTCCCTTTCAGGATTTACCATTGGCTTGCCAGTATGGATTTTTTCAACCTCCTTGGTCCAAAATGTCGCGATTTCTCTACAATAGAGTACTCCTCCAACTGGAAAAAATAAATCTCCAGTTGATCCTAAATTTAACCCTTTGCCTTCTTCCTCAGTTGTTTCTTCC
Source organism: Pinus taeda (assembly GCA_000404065.3). Taxonomy (NCBI): domain Eukaryota; kingdom Viridiplantae; phylum Streptophyta; class Pinopsida; order Pinales; family Pinaceae; genus Pinus; species Pinus taeda. The sequence continues at coordinate 172,123 of APFE030046908.1, read as the reverse complement.
TCCCCTTCTTCCTCTTCGCCTGGTGAAAGTATTAACACTAGTAACCGGGTGGCAAAGAAGAAAATTTAGGAGGGGGGCAACAAAGCAACCATTGCTTCAAACCCAAATTCTGAAGAGAAATCATCTGATAAGCCTCACAAAGTTTGATATCCATGCAAACTTTTTACAGGAGACCATATTCTTCGAAATTGTTCTGGTATTCCTCATATCTTAGAAGAATGGCCTTCTTGTTCACATCATTCTGTGTCATGAACTTTTGGAGATAATGTTGGTGACACACCATCAACTAGTGGTAGTAAAGTTCATGGAAAGAAGGGAAAAGTTAAGTTTCCCTGTAGGTTATGTGAAGGGAATCACCCCGTTCACCTTTGTCCCTATCTAGATGAAGCCAAAAAAGTGTTGCATAACTATCCTGCTTCTCCGCAATAACTTCCATCTGGTTACAGGAGACTCTCTCTTAATCCTTCACTAGTTGATAAAGACATTGACCCAAATCAATCGTCGGTCAAACCCACTCTCTCTAAATGTGAATCCCATGAGCTATACCCGATCAATCATAGGTGGAGGAAACAATTGACCCAATTTCACCTTCAGTTAATCGTACCTTTCCCATAGAGAGTGAGTATGATACCACTCAATTTATTTTCATTTCTTCATATTCTAATGAGCTTGGAGGCAACCCTCCCATTCCATCAAGACAGGAGGAAAATCCTCCCGTTCTCGTAACTCAAGGGGGTAATTCTGTTGTTTCTACGGTACCCCCTCCACGTACACTGGTCACTTCCTTCGATTGGAATCGACTGACAAGATGTCGTCTTCCTTCTTATGTGCCTTTCCAAATCATAGTACATGTTTTTAATATGATTTTACCTAGAACTATTATAGATGAAGGTGCATCTGTGAGTATCCTTTTGTCCACTGCTTGGAAAGCGCTCGGTTCACTGCCACTTGTGCCTCTTACCCAGAATCTGTTGGCTTTTAACAGAGGAACCAATCAACCATTAGAGATCCTTCCTCAATTTCCTATCACTTTGGGAGGAAAAATTGTTTACCTCAATGTGATGGTAGTCTTAGGTCCTTTATATTAAAATTTACTTCTTGGGCATGACCATGTTTACTACATGGGAGCTATGTTTCAACACTCTTTCGATTGATGTGTTTCCTGCACGAAGGAAGAATTGTTACCGTTGACCAACTTTCATTTCCCGGTCCAAATATGGATTCCTGTCAACCATCTTCCCGAAATGGACCTTTTGCCCTGATGATATATTCACCTCCATGGGTCAATTATGTGGCAACCCGTTCCATGCCTACATCATCTGAGGATCAATTCTGTGATGTTGTGCATTATGTAATGGGGGAATTGGAACCAGATCTCTCTAATGGATTCCTTGCTATGAATCCCTTCTAGAGCATTCTTCTCCCATCTGATGAGGACCTCTTGGAAGTCATGACCTCTTATGGGTCATGATCAAGGAATATGAGGATAGTTCTTTTATTGTGTCAACCTCATTAAAAACTGAAACAAGGCCATGAGCATAGTTCCTTGTCTTTTTTCAAGCTCGTTAAAAAATGAAACAAGGAATATGAGGATAGTTCCTTGTCTTGTGTCAACCTCATAAAAAAATGAAACAAAGGCTATGAGCATAGTTCCTTGTCTTGTGTCAAGCCCATTAAAAAATGAAACAAGGAATATGAGGATAGTATTTTTTTCTTGTGTCAACCTCGTTAAAAAATGAAACAAGGAATCTAAGAAGAGCTCCTTGTCTTGTGTCAAGCTCATTAAAAAATGAAACAAGGTCCCCTGGAGAAAATTTCCAAGTGGAGTCTTTGCTTAGATCTCATAAAATACTAGTCGATTCTTTCACTTGATCTCGTAAATGAACCTTCATTACATCCACCTCATAGCCACGAGTAGTCTATTTAGGTGAATGCAATGAAGCTTGGGGGGCATGCACCTAGTCTCGAGTCATCATGTTGGGGGCATGTGAACAGAATCCAAGCATAGTTTTTCATTTCAAGCTTGTGTAAACATGAAATTGAATCCAAGCATAGTTTTTCATTTCAAGCTTGTCTAAACATGAAACTGAATCCAAGCATAGTTTTGCATTTTAAGCTTGTGTAACCATGAAACTGAATCCAAGCATAAGTACCTTTGGTTCAAGCTTGTGTAAAAATGAACCCATCTTCATTTTAACCCTCGTCATTTCCATTCTATCAGCCTCTTCCGTCAGATGAGCCTTGGTTTTTCTTCTTCCATCGTCATTATCTGCTTGGCCAATCATATTCTTTCACTTGGTTGTTTTAACCTTTTTAGGAACAGTTGCAATGAGTGGTCTTATTAGCCAGCCTCTTGACCATTACATGTTTTGAGAATTTCCAACAACACATGAACTAGTTGATATTCTGGACACCACTCATTCCTCTAAGTGGAGTCCTCTTTAAGCTCTTTTCAGACTCTCAAAATATTAAAATATTGCTGAGCTCTTGTCCCTTTTAGCTCATGAATGGATTGGAAATGAAATCTACTCAATATAGGTTTAACCATTTTCCAGACTTATATAGATTACTTATGGAAAAGGAATATGTTGATCAAACATGGTCAATAGGTTCTCTCTCGTATTATTTTACAATTTTTCGAACTTGAGAGACAAATCTACAAAAAATAACTTGTGGAGTTTTATTTTTGTCCCTTTTCAAATTCTCTAAACATGAAAAGGACCAAGTTATCATTGTCGTTGAACTCGTTAAAACATCAAATAGTGGCAAGCTTGTCCATCATGACAATACCGAGTTTCATCTTTGCTAGACTCGTTAAAACATCACCTAGTGATGGATTCACCCAAAGGGTGGAATTATACAACAAGCATATGTTATCCTCCTCAAGCTTGATAAAAAATAAAGAGGTATTGGTCAACAATGACTGGGGAAAATGGAAAAAAGGGTAAACCAATTTATGGTAGCAAGTCTCTCTTGAACATGACACTTTCACTTCATCTTTGTGACTACTTGGGTTGGGTTATCTGTTTGATGATTATAATACCTATGGTCTATCATACCATCCATCACTTTGGTTTTGGGTCAATGCTGCCAATTCATTTACTGTCACCGACATGTTCAAGAGAAGTCATTCAGTAAAACTTCATCCTTTTCAAATAATCATAAACCTTCATTTTCATGACCGCCATTCCTGAACCTCGTGTCGTCAGTCACATTCTATCTCCAAAAGTCATTAGACGTGTTTCGTGTCGTTGATGTGGCATACATCAAGGCCCTCCTGCAATGTGTCACTTATTTTCGACACCACCACATTATCCAAGAAGTTGAATTGTAGGTTTTAACCCCATACATAAATTACCTACATACGAATTCTAAAACACAGAAAATAAACAATGTGAGAGAATAACACATAAAACTCATATACACATATATATTCCACTCGATCCCAAAACTGGGACTACCAGTTTGATTTTTCATTATGTTCCTTTCAATGTTACAATACATATTTATACATGCTGAAGCATCCAATACCATGGACCTAAAACCATCGCATCCAAAACCATGGACCAAAAACCATCACATCCAAAACCATGTGTGAAAATTCATTCACAAAACCATAGTTAGGTCTTCCGAACCTAATATAGGGTCCAAAAAAAAAAAACCCTAAAGTGGGGCACCCGTCAAGCCCCCTGTTACTCCCCCTACTACACAATCGGCACAATGAAGGGGGGGCTCCGGCCCCCTCCTAACCCCTCAGTTAACTACGTGTGCTAGTCATGGAAAGAATATAACACAACCCAAAATTCTCCCGCTTGTCGTTTTCTTTCCACAAGGGGCCACAAGAGAGCTTAGTCATTCATCCAGCCATGTAATGCCCATTGTTTCTCTACACCAAGAGAACTTCTCAGAGCTCACATATTTTGTCAATGCATCTGCAATATTCTTAAAAGTGTCCACCTTTACCAGCAACACATTTTTGTCTTCTATCATATCCCTCACAAAGTGATACTGAACATCAATGTGCTTTGTCTTTGAATGATATGTAGGGTTCGTTTCCAAGAAAATTACACTTTTTCTCTCACATTCTATCCTTATAACTCCCTATACTAACCCCATACTTGAACTCAATCTTTGCAACCAAAATGCTAACTTCCTTGCATGAGTGGCTGCCCTGTATTCTACCTCTGTAGTTGATAGTGCCACTACAGATTGTTTCTTACTCATCCAACTCACTGCACTTCCAAATAGGTTAAACACATGCCCACTTATAGATCTTTTCTAATCCAGATCTCTAGCCCAGTCTGCATCAACAAAGCCACCAATATCTAACACTCTGCCCAATCCTGGTCTTCCTTGGTAGCAGAAACCATAATCACTAGTGCCACAGAAATACCTAAAAAACCGCTTCACTATTATCGAGTGCTCCTTCCTTGGTTTTGACATAAACATGCTAAATAATCCCACTGCATGTGCAATGTCTGGTCTAGTACATACCATTGCATACATCAGGCTACCGACTGCACTTGCATGTGGAACACAGTACATGTCCTCTTCCTATTCCTGTGTCTTGGGACATTTTTCAGTAGATAACCTCACACCTACAGGAATAGGAACCTTCACCAGTTTATTATCCTGCATATTAAACCTCTGTAGTATTGTCTTGACATACTTCCTATGGTTTAACCAAAGCTTCCTCTTTGCCTAGTCTCTTCTAATTTCTATGCCCAAAATATAGTTTGCAACACCAATATCTTTCATGTCGAATTTGGAGGACAATTGGGTCTTCAAATCCTGGATAATTTCTTTGTCATTTCCAACCAGCAACATATCGTCTGTTATCACTCAAATTTTTCCTTAGAAGTTATCAGAAGAAGGAGGAAACTGAGGTAACCAAAAACCAATCTTTTAGGTATAGGCTCTAGCTAACTTATGACTCAAAGAGGGCTCTCTCTATATAATTTAGCTTTGTCTCTGATGGGATTTTAAGCTAGTCCTTAATGTTCCTTGGGGTTTTGGTTTGTTTTGAAGGTTGGATGGTAGAATTTTTAGAGCAGATTGATAGAGTTAGGTCTTCAAGCCATTGGGCTATGGAGTCAACAAATGGATAGCAAGACTGGACCAATTCATTAAAGGGAATGTTCATAGCGTAGGCTAGCAAAGCAAAATGCAAATCTTTAGGGGTAATGGGGAAGTAACTCCAACCAGGGTGAAAGAGCACTCAAGAATCCTTAGACCGGGATCATAATAGAGAACAAAGGATAATCATGAACAAAAGGAAATTAAGAATCCTTTGCTAAAGGTCACAAGAAGTCACCTAAGCTAAGGAGAAATCAAGAATTCCTTAACTTAGATTTGTGAAGAAAACATATAATAATGCATAACAGTCAAGATAGAGTGCATTTAGGTGATTTCTGAAATATCATTTCATGTTATAACATTTATATTTTAGATATACATAAATATTATGGAAAGAAATTGAAGGAAAACAACATTGAACATGAGAAAATACTTATTTGTATTTCACTTTACACTAGAATCCTGTAAATATCTTATATTTATTCCTTGATCCAATAAGCCAATCTAGTCATTGATACAATAGAATTTCTGATTTGAGACAAATAGTCTATCGATTTTTTTTGGAATCCACACTACATACTTCGAATTGTGAAGTATTTATACAAAAAACTTATTACAAAATATCTCAGAACAACTTGAGATTTATTCTAGGGAAAACAAATATCTTCTAGCAAGAAGATAGAGATAGATAATGAATTGTTTCTTATTGTCCCTTTAATTATGGTTGTGCTAGCCTTTATGCTTGAGATGTAGCCCTTTATGCTGGCTGATAGTTTTGGCATTTTCACACTGGAGTCTCCTTTACTTTGATTTTTCATCTGATACTCTTTGACCCTCTTGTGCTGATTTTACCTGTTTTACTCTGTTGTCTTCATTTTTAGTGCACAATAACTTTCAGTTGTTTATTTCTCATAGTAAATCTATCATTGCCTCCCACCATTATGCACTTTAGTAATTTCGCATTTAGCATTCTCCTATAAATCTCATCAGCCTTGTATATTTAGCAAAATTTGGCTTGGTGAGAAACAAATGTTTTACCTCATGCTCAAGGAAAAACAAGTTCTCAAATGTGTCATATAATACTTTTCCCATTGGCAAGGCTTTAATGGATGAAGAGTTGGCCTATTCCTTTGCCAACTATTTGAGTTTTCTTCCATAGTCCAATTGTGTCATGAGTTTATCATTGATGACCATAGGACTCGGCAGAGCCTTCTCCCTCAAAATCTGACATTTAGCCATGAACCTATCAATGGCTACCTGCATATTGTGGCACCTTTCTTCCAAATTAAGCATAAGGTTTCTTTTTCAAAGGACCTTTCTTATTTCTAAAATGGTGGTAGTTTTGTCTTCAATGTTTAGCTCATGTAACTCATATCTATTTTTGCTATTGAGGAAATGGATGAGTTTATTTGTATCCTCAGGTTTATTTCCAAATTCCTCCTTCACTTTCTGGATAGCTTTAGTAGCTATCTTCACTAGCTCTGTTTGCTCAAAAGTAACTTGGATTCATGGCCAAATATCATTGGCAGAGTCAATGATATCGGCCCACAACATTTCCTTGGGTTGTCCAGGTGGCTTCTCATGTGTCAAATATTTTTCAAGGATTTTGATCCTCTCACCCATTCTCTGGGCCCTTTGTGCTTCTTCTTTCTGCTTTAGTTGGGCAACTATGTAGTCTGTTTCCAAACTTAACACTTTTTCCTTTACCTTTTTCATCTTTGTAGCCTCGATAGACATCTCTTCCATGGCTTTGAAAATTTCTATTTCTTTCTCTCCTGATGTACCTGCTGCTGATGTAGATTATGTTGTTGCTGGAAAGGTTGTTGCAAGTGGAACTGTAGGTGCCAGTGATGCTACCAGGGTAGAAGGAGTTGCTGTGGATACTGTGGGGATGATAGTTTTGGAAGTTTTGGCAAAGTCACTTTGCTTCGATTTAATTAAAGTTTCCAACTCCTTCTTTGTCTGCTTGAGTTGATCATTCTGCTTCAGGACTGAGTCTGTGAGTTCTTCATGTCCTTGCTGGGCTTCTAGAACCTCTATTTTTTGTGGATGTTGTAGCTGGGGTAGCTTTAGCTATTTTCTCAATGAAGCTATGTCATCATTACTATTTTTAATAAGTTTTTATGCAGCTTTTATATCCTTGGGATTGTGTCCAAATTCAATTACTATGTCCTCTAAGGACATGATCACGGTGTCCTTGGCCTGTGAGGAGGCCTTCTCTAACTAGAATTGAGCTTAAATATTATTCAAAGAGTTCTGTAGCTGGTGGGTAGCTATGGATTTACCTATCAGGGTGGAATATATCATCTCTCCAGCTTGTTTATGCAATTCAATCTAGTCTATGTGATGAATATCCCTTGCTAGCACTTCAAAATCTACTCTTTTGAAATCTGATGTTGTCTTTGGCTGTTGGGTTGTAGGTTTCACAAAGGTCATATGCAACTTCACCTCCTTAATGTCAAAGGCTGAAATTAGCCTTTTTTGATTGGTAGGGGTGAGTTTTAGGTATTGAGGATAATTTTGGGCTTTGAGCCTCTTGTTTCTAGCCTTGATTTCTTTATATCTTTCCTTGATGTCTCAGTCTTTGTTTGCTTGCATTCTGAAGGAAGATACTTCCACAGCGAGTTTCCTTTCCAATATCTGTGTTTGTGAAGTGGAAGTCTCTTATATGCCTCTAGATGCAGTGGCAGGCCTACTTCTTTCTGCTTCTGTATTGGTTATCTCGGCTGAGCCTTCAATGTATTCCTACTCAGAGGTTGGATTAGGCCTTTGTAATGTGATTCCTATTGTAAATCAAAGGTGGCCATGGAATCTCCTTCTCTGTTTCTTTTTGGGGCCTTCTCCTCATTCTGAGGAGTTTGCATGAATGGAGGAGTGCTCAAGGTAGTCTCTAGTTTTTCTAGTACCTGCAGAAAAGAGTTGTCATCAAGTTGCTTTTCTAAATCAATAAGAGCATTCTCAATATCTACCCCGGTGCTATCCTGCTCGGCTAGGGTACCTTCCACCCATTTTGTTTGATTTGCATAAGCTTCTATCTCAGGTATGTGATGGTGAATGAAAGGTCCTAGCTTGACCCTTTGTCTCTTCTTTGTGATGAATTCCAAAGGATCATATCTCTAGACAAAATTCTTTGGAACTTCATCCTTTGTAGTGTTAATTTTTCCTCTTGGCAAGCCTCTCTAGAGTTGCATATGAAGGGGCCTAGTTGGTCTTTTATTTTGAAATTGGCCTTCTTCTTGGCATTGACAAATTTTATTTCATCTGCATTTATAATTTTCCTATAGTATTCTAATGCAAGCAATCTCATTGGGAGGTACCTTGGTAGCTTGTATGGTGCCAGCATCCAACCATAAATCCTAATTTCTGTATGGTTCTGGTAAAAGTACCAATCACCAACTTTGGTCTATTTAGATAATTGGAGGACTCTCTTTACCTCTGGACTGATTCTTGGAGGAGGGCTTCCAATCAATAGTGTCATGCCTGGGTGTACAAATAAATCAATAAAATCAGAGTAAGAGTATGGAGGCTGGTACTGGTGGATCAATGGGGTCCAAAAAATGATTAACCTGGGCTGGCCCTTGGTGTCCATCTTTTGAAGGGTGAATGGGAACTTCTCTTACTGATAATATAGGAACATATGGTATAGAACTGAGGTGTACTCGAAAACCCTTTCATTTCCCATTCTTGTGAACTTCTCATGCATTCTGTCAGCTACTAATGTGGCAAAGTCATAAATAGTTGCTGGAGGTTGTCCTGGGGTATAGATGGACATGAAAGCCAGGATAATTTCATCAATGTATTCACTTGTGGAGTATCCCAAAACACAATATACCATGGATACAATATTTCAGACCTAAGGGTAAAATATAGTTGCTACATATGGAGGGCGGTCTTTGGGGGTGTACTTCTCTTCTATGATGAGGTTTTCGATCAATTGGGCCAATATTGCAGAGTTGACTTTGGGATATAAGTCTAACATGTCTCCAATTGAGAGGGGAGTTAGGTTTTTCCCTAGTTGGAGTTGTAGCATCTCATTGATGGACTTAGGAGTGATGGTGAAAAGGACTTTCTGGTCATGACATATGATGGTTCTGTGACTGGGGACATAGCAAGCATATCACATATGCACAATTTCTGGAAAGAGGTGGACATGGGGGAACTGGTACTTGGGCAAATTTGATTCCCAAAGGCCAATTTCATCATCATGGTTCAAGAAAGTGTCCCTACCTTGGAAATGCACTTTGAGCAAGAGCTCTATGACAATGGTATCTTTTATCTAGAAGTCTCTATCACCCAAGGGAGGGTGGTCTAGGTCTAAATGAGGTGTCGTGATGGGTCTCACATCCATAGAAATTGGGGTAGCCATTCTCAGTTCTTGTGGATTTGAGTAATGGGGGAGGGTAAATTGCAGTATTTAGGGCTACGATGTTCAACAAGGTGTGTGTTTTTCATTAACTTAACTAAAACACTCAGCAACTAGTTACTTTCGAAATTGACAGGGTATCTGGTGAATTCTGGTTTAAATACCTGGAACTGGGGTGAATTGGCTTTGAGCGGGATGGCTAGCGACTTCAAGTGGTCAAATGGCTCTGTATTAGCTGTAAGGTTGACCAGGTTGTCTGCGGCATCTTTTTAGTGAAATTGTATGTAGGTTGGCAGCTTCAACATTTGTAGGTGTTGCGCATGCGTACAGAGGCTTGCAGATGAAATGTCATTGAAAACAAACAACTTGGGGCTTTTTGGTTTTTATACGTAAAAAGTTAGTTTTGGCAGGTATGGGGTGAATAGTGGTTGATTTGTCGGATAGCGGGAGAGTGGTAAATGGTTTATATCGCACAGCTTTTTTGCGCTTGGTGGTATTCAAGAGGGGCTGCCTGATTCAATTCATCAGATGACACATAGCACCGAGGGCTGGGGTAGAAACCACTTTATCGGGTGGGTAAAAGATGGATGTCGGATTGGCCTGATATGGACGAGGGCCATTGGATGAAGAGGGGGATGATCACATGGTGATCAGGCGAGGAGGTTGCACAGAAGCTAGTGGGGGCGGGAAGTGGCGGGCACTTAATTACGGCCGTATGAGATTAATTTAGAGTTTAATCTCATTAGGGTGCTTTAATGCAGGATTAAGGGCTAAGGTGGGGTTATTTATTTCTGTGAGATATGGGTAGTAATATAGTTTATAATTAAACTAAGGGGTAGGGCCAATTTATACATAGGTTTTAAATATATATGGAAATTGGGTTTTTCAGGGATTTTGTATATATTATTAAAAGTTAGTAATTAATATGAAAAATGAGAGGAAAAGGGAAAAACACTAAGTACAATGTTTTTTTGTGAATTACATGTTTTTCACATATTCACATTAATACTTAGGGTAAAGCATTCTTATGGGTTTATGGTATGAAAGTGCTTTATGTGGGGAAAAGTGCTTTTCCTAGGCAAAAAGTGTTTTACCCTTAGTAACAAGAGTTTTATTAGGAAAATGAATGAATTGATTGAGGGGATGAATTTTATGAGGGAAATCTAGTATTTGATATCCATAAGTCACTAAGCCGAGGGTCTGGTCCCTCCAAAGTCAGAGAAAAGCTCTGAGAAAATACTTAGAACTTTATTATGGGAAATTAGTTAAGTATAGGGGTGAAATGAATGGGGGAGGTTAATTAATTGACTTTGAAATCCATTTACATGCTTGATTTTCCATTCATATTTGGAGAATATGATGAAAAATGACAAATATTCTTTTTGTCTAATCAATCATCATACTTCTGCAACCTTTCCTTTACTTACCCATCTACTTATCCTACCATTTTTTCTTCACTTGATTAGGGTGCATTTAAGTTAGGTAAACCTTATCAATCTTTTCTTTTCTTTACAAAATAAACTATCTAATTCTAACCTTATCACATCCAAGGGCTCAGTTTAAACTGATGAGCTCCTTTTATTTACTCTACCTATATAATTTTCTACCAAGATTACACTGTTTGGTCATATTTTATTCTCTATCTATAAACAATACAATTCAAACATAAAATAGCCAAGTTTGAACATTTTGACTATCATGGATTGTGGCATGAGTTACAAGCTGCACATAATCATTTTTTATACATAAAGGTAAATAGTAGTGGCATTTTGACTTGCACACTTTCATGGTCTTTCTTTTTTCTTGGGGTTCATATTTTTCATTTTTTGTGACCTATTTTCATTCTTTTTGTCCTTTGATTATTCTTGTAGGACATACCCTCTTTACATATTTTTATTTTTTCATATGGAAAACATTTGCAGAAAGCAAAGGTATGTACAATATTACAATGCTTAACCTTAGTCAATCAAAATTATGACTCTTGTTGGTATAGGAACCTAACATCATCCACATACAAGACGAGATAAATAACACGGTCACCAATTAATTTAAAATACACATAGTGATCTGCTTTTTTTCTGGTGAAGCGAAGTCCCCGTATAAATTTATCAAATTTCTAATACCACATCGTTGGTGACTGTTTTAACCCATACAGACACTTCTTTAACTTGCATACCATTTGTTTCTTACCCTTCACCGTAAAACCTTCAGGTTGCTTCATGTAGATCTCCTCTTCTAGATCCCCGTGAAGAAATGTTGTCTTCACATCCATCTGTTCTACCTCAAAATCAAAACCAGCAGAAACAGATAAAAGTAATCTAATAGAAGCTACCTTGGCAACATGAGAAAAAAATATCACCAAAATCAATTCCCGACACCTAGGAATAACCTTTTGCTACCAACCGAGATTTGTATTTATCCACCTTTCCTTCTGCATTTGGCTTCTTCTTGAACACCCATTTGCTGCTAATGGGTTTCCTTCCAGCTGGCAACTCCACCAGATCTGAAGCCTCATTTTTGTGCAAAGATGCAATTTCATCAGCCATGGCCTCTTTCCAAAGATTTCCATCCTCTCAATCTACTTCTTCCTTCACAGTTCTGGGATCATCATTATTAATAGATAAAGAAAAATTTGAATAGAAAGAAGATGGACTATACCTTTCTAGTTGCCTTCTTTCTTGAAATGATCTTCTCACACCTGGAGTTTGTGGCTCTTCATTGTCAGATTCCTCCTCTGTTGTAGAGTCTGATTCTTCCTCCTTTAGCTCAAACTCTATCTTCTCAGGTTCCTTTGGTTGGACTTCATTTTTAATAACATCTTTCACCTCTCTGAACACCACATCTCAATTGTACACAACCTTCCTTGTTACTGGGTTCCAAAGCTTATAACCCTTTAAACCATACTTATAGCCAATAAAGATGCACTTTTCATATTTACTATCTAACTTGGTTTGTTTCTCCTTTGGAACATGTACATATGCATCACATCCAAATACCCTCAGATGTGAAAGAGAGGGTTTCTTACCAATCCATACCTCTTGTGGAGTCTTATCCTCTAACGATGATGAAGGTGATCTGTTGACTACGTAACATGTTGTCTCCATCGCCTCTACCCAGAATTCTTGTCGTAACTTGGCACCACTGAGCATGCTTCTTGCCCTTTCCATCAACATCTTGTTCATTATTTCTTCAACTCCATATTGCTGAGGTGTATATGGAGTAGTATTCTATCGTGCTATACCACACTTATTATAGAATTCTTCAAATTCCTTACTGCAAAAATCTCTACTGTCATCTATCCTCGACACCTTTATCTTCTCCTCTATCTAATTTTCCACTAGAGCCTTAAATTCGTTAAGCCTATCAAAGACTTTAGATTTCTTCTTATGGAAATATATCTATGCATTCCTTGAGAAGTCATCTATAAATGATACATAATACACATACTTACCCAGTGATGGAACCTTCACAGGTCCAAACACATCACTGTGCACAAGCTCTAATATCTATTTTGCCCTCCTACCACTAGAGGGAAAACTCACCAGGTTCTGCTTCAAATATACACAATTTTCACAAAAATCAAAATCCAGAGAGATATTATTCATACCTTCTACCATACCTTTACCATGAAGCATTTGAAGGCCCTTCTCTCCAATATGTCCATGCCTTTGATGCCACAACATGGTCTTCTCTTTAGAGACCACTAGATTTGTTGCTCCACTTTTAGTAACCACATAACTGTTGCACCCATCAACAACAATGCTACCTTGTAGCTTGTACAGAGTTCCAATCTAAAATCCTTGCATCAATACTAGTGCACCCCGAACCATCTTGTAGGTATCCTTCTCGAACACTATTTTTACACATGCATCATCCAGCTTGCTTACATAAATCAGATTTCTAGCCAATGCAGGAATATGTAAAACTCTTGGAAGTTTTCTAACCCTTCCACCTTACAAATTCAAATTTACTTTTCTGCGACCAACAATTCAAGCCTTCCTGTCATCGCCCAAGAAGACATCACCACCATCATATTTCTCATACTCGCAGAACAAATCTCTATGGTGAGTGAAGTGAAAGGATGAACCTAATTCAATCAACCATGCCTCATGATCTACATGTGTACTTGAAGAAGCCAAGTACACATCCTCACCTTCATCTGAGGTGGTTTTCGCCTCTATAGAAGGAGCATCATCAGATCCCTTTCCTTTATCAGGAGCTTAGATTTACCGTCCCTTTTGTAGTGCCCTTCCTTTCCACATTTACAGCACACCACCTTTACAGGATTCCCTGGAGATTTAGATCTCCCACTTGATGACTTATTTTTGTTTATGTTCTCAAACCATCCTCGTACAGACAAGGAATCACCATTCTGGATCTCCATATTTTTTTGTCTCATCTCCTCCATCAGCAAGGATGAGACTATTTCATCAAGCTACAAGGCAGTTGTATTGCTACCTATTACAATAACCAGACTATCCCATGAGTCTGGTAGAGAACACAAAAAACTGATGCACTTATCTTCATCTGAAGTTTTAATATCAATAGATAATTACTGGCTTACCACAATATTAAATTTGTACAGATGCTATGTCACCGAGTCTCCATCTTTCATCATCAAGTTATACATATTTTTCCACAGGAACAGTTTATTCACTAGAGAATTAGATTGGTACAAAGTCCCTAGCTTGTCCCACAAAGCCTTAGCCGTCTTCCCCTGATACATTCAGCAATACTGAATCTGAGACACACAATCGCATTATGATTTTTTCCTTCTAATCTAAATTATTTCATTCTTCATCAGACACCCCCGTTGGTTTAGTACTCGTATCTACCGTGATCCATAGATCTTTATCAACCAATAGATCCTCCACCTTGAGTTTCCACAACTCAAAACTCTAACCATTATATTTCTTTGTCTCTATCTTTCTACTGGTCGCCATCTTCTTTCACTACCAAAATCGATCTTGTAGATCTCCCACTAAACAGGGTCTACCACAGGCCCAAGCAAAAACTCTCAGCAACAAAGGCATCCCCTTGAAGCCAAAACCGCTTTGATACCAAATGTAGGTTTTAACCCCGTATAGAAATTACCTACATACAAATTCTGAAACACAGAAAATAAACAATGCGAGAGCATAACACATAAAACACATATACATAGAGATTTCCCCTGGATCCCAAAACCGAGACTACCAACTTTATTTTTCATTATGTTCCTTTCAATGTTATAATACATATTTATGCATGTCGAAGCATCCAATACCATGGACCTAAAACCATTGCGTCCAAAACCATGTGCAAAAAATCATGCACATAACCATAGGTAGGTCTGCCCAACCTAATATAGTGTCCAAAACCAAAATTTTCGGGGTGTTGCCCCAGACCCCATAGAGTGGGGTTACCTCCACCCCTTAAACCCCCTGTGACTCCCCCCACTATGCAATCATTGCAACAAAGGGGGGGCTCCGCCCCCCTTCTAACCCCTTGGTTAACTACGTGGGCTAGTCATGGAAAGAATATAACACAACCCAACATGAATTAGAAACACCCTTTCAGTACCTTGATGCTTGCATACATCAATGGTAGGTTTCTCACTTCCAGCGATAGGTTGACATCACTGGCCTTCAACCGAAAGACTTTGTATGGTGTTCAACATAAAAACATCCATTCACACCATGTAGAATGTACTGCAATACCTTGAGAATCATTATCATTATCGATGATTTCTCTCGCGTCTATTAACGACTTACATCATTGGCTGGTAATGAGATGGTGTCTTCCCATGTTTGACTTGAGATCACATATTCACATGGTTAGGCTCGTATTTAAGTGAATGATTGGACAAGATAGAAGACCCCGGATCTAGTTTCATCCATCTGGGCTACGATTTCAGGAAAGTACTAAATCATCTGTACGATGGATTTATACAGATGGTCATCCTATCATGGGTCTATGTCTGTAGAGGATTATCTGATTTATGTAAACATAATGAAAAGTTTATATGCTGAGCATGTGTGTGCCTTCCCTCAGCGATTTATGAAAATTAAAAAATATCATGATATTATGTATTGTAATTGATGCAGGTCACCATCTGCTTTATAACCTCCTCATCACATCTTAAAGCATATCACTAGACATTATCATTTTCGACTTCATGCTTTAGGAGGAATTTGTTATAGGTCTATTTGAGCCCATCACTCCCATCATTCAAATCAGTACTTTTAGGGCTCATCAAACCCTAATTCAGTTGCTACATGCCCTAGACAAGTCATCACATTGAATGTCATCAATCCTAAGAGTTTCCTAGCCTGAATACATCCTGAAATGACTCCTCGAGGGACTAGTGCAACCTTGGTCGGGGGTAACTGTTCTGCATAGCACTTAGGCCCATTCAAGCCTACTCTGTAGAGCACCTAGGCCCACTTTGACCTGCGCTCGATGAGATTGACCAAAATCTTCGTAGGGTTCTGGGAATATTCCTACATTCTAGACCATTCTAAAAGATTCCCATCTCTTATCCTCTCCTATGAGCTTGAAATTGGATAAGGAATGAATCAAATAACCTCGTATCCTCTCATCCCTTCCTCTGTGGAAACTAACACACAAATTGGAAAGCCATACAATGCCTAGTTTATGACAAAACCACCTCCATTTCCCTATAAATTTAGCACCCATCATAGTGGTCAAGGGATGGACTTTGAGAATTTGTAACGAGCTACTGTTGGTTTGAGTTTTGAGATTGTAAGAAAGTATTTGTATACTATCGGAGTGTTGTGCTTTTGGTGTGATGAAGGATGGAACTCAAGCTGGATGAGTGACATGGGATTAGAAATCTTTAGTTGTAACTCTTCCTTCTACTTAATAAAGTTGTTTAGACCTTGTCCCATATTCTTGTTTTTATGTATGATGATTATATATCTAAATTCTTTCAATTTGATTTGCTTATAGTGGATAGATCTCTTGCCTTGATCTGTTTTTGTCCTTTGTTTATGATTGTAGTTACTTATCGAGCAGATTTAGTTGAAGAAGGAGTGAGAGAGATATTCAAAGGAGATAGAGGGAAGTGAAAGATAACAAGTAGGTCCCTTATCTTATTTATCTTCTATTGGAAAAGGTTAAACTACTAGTACAAAATGGCTAATTAGTTACTAAAACAACAACTAAAATTTGCATATAAATGACTATTTTTTCAGTCATGACCAGCAGTAGCTAACATTATCTTATAACGCAACCAACTTTTAGTTATTTTTAGCTTAGTCATTAATTGATTGTCTCAATTTTATCATCTAGCAGTATATTTAATCATAAATTTGGTCATTGATTTAGTTTTTGATTTAGTCATTAATTGCTACAATTAATGACCAAATATACAACAAAATATATTACTATATGATCGTCTGAGAAAACCAATTAATTACCAAATAAATATGACTAAAATTTTGGTCGTGTTATAAGATATTGTAAATTAGCTACTAATAGTCATATATATCCAAATTTTAGTCATTGTTTGAAACCAATTAATGACCAAAGAAATATGAATAAATTTTCGTCGTGTTACAAAATACTATAGATTAGCTACTAATAGTCATATATATGAAAAATTTAGTTGTCATTTGTAATGAAAAATTAATCATTTGCAGTGGTCATTTATATTGTTTTGGTAGTTTTATATTCATTATATAAATGACTAATTCAGTAGATTATATTCATTTCATTTATTTTCATGAATAATCATTATCAATGAGTAATTTAGTCATATATTCATTTTATTTGCGCTCATCATTAATCAATATAAACTACTAATCTAATAGTTTTAGATTGATTTTATGTGTTCATTATTAATCAACATAGATTAATTAGTATGATTTTGTGACTAAATTAAAATAAAATCATACAATGTGAATTGGTTCATCTAATATGAAAATTCAAAATTACATATGCTAGTTAAAATACTAAACAATATCAAGTGCAACTATAAATAATTTCAACCACAAAAATTATATTATCTGAAATGTTGAATAGTACAATATGAGTTTCCAAATTAAAATTGGTTGGACTACAATTTACACATGAAATGTTCTTTCATCACTATAAAACATTATAATCATTGTGTTGTCAAGACATTGTAGGTGAATTCACCAACTATGAACACTTGAACATCAGTCTCTATGTGTGTGTCTTATGCGAGATATTGGCTTTAAGGGTACCACTAGACTAGTTCTCTTCTCTTTCTTTCTGCATTTTTCGCTCTAGTGTTAGTGTTCTCCTGTTTCTACAAATCCTCCTACTTACCATCAATACTGAGTTCCTTTTCTGAAAACAAAAGAACCAAGAATGTAGAGTGTAAGACATGAAAGACAATGAACACTATAATATAAATGAAGGTGGACTATAAAGGATTTATAATACATATACCTCAACATCAACAATATTAAAGCCATTCTTCCACATAAGAGAAAAAAGCTTGAACAAGTTTTCTTCAGTTGAGCGATAGTGGCCATTATGTGGCCAAATGATGTGTATAAACAAATTAAAGTCACCATAGAAAATAACACCTTAGTAACTCAGTATTCAACCTTCAAAGAAAGCTTAGGCACAATCATGCCAACTAAGTTACATGCTAAAAATCTCAAGTTGTGAATAACTTGTTAAAAAATAATCTAAGCTGTGATGTCTAATCCTTGTCATTTTATTCACAACAACAATTCATTGTCTAATGCATGAACTTGGTCAAGTATATAAACAACATGTTCTCAAATAACAACATGAAAGTAAAATTATCTAATAATCATGAAAATATTTCAATACAAAACAGTTAAAAGGATTTGAATCAATATCGTGTCATATTAATTTCATCTTCAAGCTTTGGTTGTTGTTTAAACAGACATAATACCAAGTACTTTCAATTTCATAGTTAAAATACAAAGAAAAATCAAAATAAATATTCAAAATACAATCAAACAATAAAGAGAGGATATCATGGAATGGACATTGCAATTATAAAAAAATTGTTTACATGTCTATCGATATCTTATCACGAATTCATAAAACATTTTCTTGCCCAAAATATCCATGATATGAAAGAATAACAACATTAAAAATCATAGGAATACTTACTAGAAACATTTCCAAAGTCGATGGATGAAGTGCATGAAGGATCTCCAACAAAAAATCAATCATATCCAAGACATGATGTCTATATTGTCTCCCCATCCTTTTTCCAATCACATTTCATGTAACCTGCCCACGTCATAGTCAAGTAACAATCAAATGAAGGAATTGACATCTGTTTTTATCTTTTATATATAGAAAATTTGAATATAATTTGTTTTGGTAACATATTAATTCATATTTAAAGCCTTCCTGTCATGAGAATGTATCAATCAAGTAAAACATCAGAAAAATTGACCTCAATGAGCTCCTCTAACAATTTCTACAATATCAATACATGTCTTGTTATGATGTCTTGGATAGAAAAAAGAACATATCTACAAATGAGAAAGCCATATATTACTTATGTTCAAACTATGTATATGGTGTATTCTTAGGTAAATTTTTAAGATGTCCCTCTACCTTTACCAAAGAGGATTGTAGTTTGGTTAAACTCTTTATCCTTTCATTCAAAATCAATTTCTGCAAAATAAATGTCAAACATTATTCTTTCCCATTTCTCAACATGCTAGATATGATAAACTGAAAGTCACATAAAAGAAAGAGAAAACCATTTTCTAACCGAAACAAATAAACAAACAATTCCTCTAATAAAACTTCACACCTCAGAAATTACTCTGTCACTTGCTCAGACTAAAGGTGATATTCTTTAAATCATCTTTAGGTCATATTTAATGGGATATTCATATTTTTACCACGATTTCAATTTGGTGCTAAAAGGAATATATAAATCCAAGCTATTAAGAGTGAACTTCAAGTATAATTCAAAAAATTAATGTCATTATAAGGTATGGACAAAGAAACATCTTCAAAACTAGGATTCTCTATTTTAGTTTGGGTTGAGTTGACTTGGTATTTGAATATATAGTTTTATCTAAAGAAGTGAAATAGAAATATGAGAATCGAAATAACCCTGTGAATTTTTAATTAATTCATATTATATATCTCTAAAGTAGCCAAGTCATCATTCTCTTCTATTTGATAGAGATTTATTGTCATAGAATAATAATGAATTAACTATCAAACACAATGATACAATACATTAACCAAGGAAAGAAAAATGACATGGCTTTGGTATTTGTGTGCTTGAAGGAAATCCAACAATGGTTGTGTTCTTTCTTTATCATGAAATAGTATTGAAGACAAATGTTGGTTCAGAAATTGAACTCTGTTACCAATAGGATATGGCCATGTTGGGTAACGAAGGGATGAATTGAAGGGCTCAAGGTCTATCTCCAATACATTGTTTTCATTTTCACTACAAAATACAAAGTTGTCATCATTTTCTTATCCAGGTAAAAGAAAAGTGAGTTTGCATTTGTGCACTAGTGATAGTATATGAAAAAGGAGAGCATTAGTGGAAATCAAAGTGTGTTGTACCATAATTCAACCTAACAGGAAACTTATATAGTTAGTTGGTGACTATAGTGGAAATCAAATTTAAAACCCACTCAACTTGATCTTTACATGACATAGTCATAATTAACTAGTAAAGTAGTAGCATGCTAACTCCTAAACAATAGATGATAAAAAAGAATAATGGAACATTATTTCCTGCCACATAATTGGTATGAATAATATTTCCACAGAATTCATCCAAAAAATGAGAGGAACTTATGGCAAAAGAACATATCATTAGTGTTTTATACTATCTTTAACACATGTAGCCTAGGGAAGTAGAGGAGGCCAAATGTAGCAGAATTCCAATTATGTGGGATATAAAAAAAAAATGTGGAAAAACACGCCTACAAATTCATGAAATCACACTCTAAATAATAGAAAATGTTGAGGATAGTAATGATGAAAATAGATCATGTATTAAGATCAAGCCCCTTACTAGTCGTCAATTAGCAAGGCGGCTGGTAATTTTTACTCGTAAGAAAAAGATATCATAATTAGTGTAATGAATTTTTGGATCTTTTTGTGAATTGTTTTACTTTTATATTATGGTTTCCTTGCAGAAGAGATTGATGAAATTTCTCCAAGTTTGGTCAGACTGGTTTCTCCTTTCATATGCTTATGTGAATGGATGAAGAGCTACCTTTCTTTGGTTTGGAAATTCAGGTTTCCCTCCCTTTCATTCAATATGTGGAGATGCCCCACCATTGAAGGACCTTGAGAGTTTTGAATCCAATCTTACAGACATAACAGATGGATCTAGTCCAAATCAAGATGTTGCTATGGTGATCGGAGAGGGAGAAACAACTTGAGAATTGTTTAGTATTCCTCTTGTGGAGCTTGAAATATAGTGTAGGAAAAATGGTTTATCTATTTGTTGTGGTAGGGAGGTAATTTTTTTTCTGATTTCCTAGCTTAGAAGAACAAGAGAAGCATAAGATAAAGTTGTCACCCATTAACAAACATTGGAGATTAGAAATCCTTTCGAACAACAAATTGAGAAGACACATATTTCTTTAAGCAAAGGAACAACACATATGACCAAATCCTTTAATGATTTGAAGCTCCCCATCATCTCAATCAATATGTCCATAAATAAATTGTATGCATTATCGAGATATGTGTCCATTTCCAATATGGTCAAATTACTTCCACGTTGCATATTGAGTCTCAAGACAAAGCATGAAAGCTCTTGAAACAATATCCCATTCACTCTCAAATATCTTTTCATGTATGCCCCTGCATACACATAGAAGAAAACCTGTGTTTACAGTGGTTTATATTTTATCCACATACAACATGCATTTACATTGGTTTCATTGTAAAGCGTTGAAAGTAATAGTAAAATCCAAACTTACATGGTTTTAGTTTGAAGCAATGCGATTGAAGAGGTTTTGTCGATACCTAGCGGTTGTTTGATGCAAATTCATTGATTCCTCTACTAAGGACCACAAATGTAGGGAGTGCACAGAAGGTTGAATACTGATGATCAAGTATTCTTTATGGTTTGGCTATTTGATTGGGGTGTTTGATCAAATTGGATGAGCATACAACTAAGCTTCAAAAGGGGCCATATGTAAGTGCTTTTAAATGATATCCCTTAGAAGCTTCAACATAGTACTTAGTATCATCATACAAAGGACCACCCAGAAAAAAACCATCTGATCCTATCGAAGTTTGAAGAACCAAGTCACCCTTTTTTAGAAGACCATTGCTACTGTCATTTTGAGCAATTATTTTAATGTCAACAACTGGGATTGCTGGCAGCACTGACTCTGAATGTACTTTCCTAGGCACCCCACAAAAGAAGGAATAGCAGGTTGGCACCCATCAGTTTTAACAGCAACGTGCCAACTTCTTGGAGAAAACAAGACCTTTTCAAAACTATTTTTCTCACTAGCATTCCTTTTATCTCTAAGAACAAAGACCAATTCATCTTTAAGATTGGCTCAGTGAGTGTACTAATATACAACAATGTTGCTTGGTCCATTAGCACTTGAAACAAGTTTGACATTATTGATCATATCTATAAATGCACCCTCCTTTTTCTATATGTCTACAATACTACTTCGAGACAACTCATTTTCTTTGGGATAAGAACTTGAATCAACATGTATTTCACCACTCAGTAGATATTTTTTACCAGTCAAATATATAGGCTTATGGTTCAGTACATTGAATTCTAATTAAGACATTCCAAAGAAAATGCTAGAGTTCAAGAAATGAAGCACATGCACATGAGAAGCTTCTAAGAATATTTGACACCATCCTCTCTCAATCAACAAATTCATTGGTTCTTTGTTTGGCTATACGATGTAAGAAGCTACAGAATGAGTAGACATAATACGCAACCAATAGCATTTTTGGATAAACACTATCTCTGAATGATCAAAAGCACCAACATTGACATAAATAACCTTTCTCTCCCAACACCAGTAAACATCCCAATCTAACAAATCAGATGAAGGTCCACGTTTTACCTCAAAATCCAATGCACCAAGTAGGACTTTCTCAAATATGAAGTCACTTCTCTCATTTGTTAAGTTAAAGAGTAAAGCTTCTCTGAACCTAGAGTTCAACAGCCAGAGACGTAAGTGATATAAAAAACCAAGGAGTCACATCCTTCCTTGCATATCACCAATCCATTAATATCAACAATGTCCTTTATAAATTCAATGTCAAGCATTGGTCTAGTTACTATCACATCAATATGTGATGGTGAAAATCTAAGACTAGAATCACGTTCTATTGTTGTGGTTAGTGGAGATATTCGATATTAACATGGTTTAACCTCGAAGCAGAAGTTTCCCATATCATCAATGTTCTTTATTTGATGCTTAACATTGTCTGTCCCATGTGTCAATCCAAGTTGATGATCGCCATAATAGCCCTTTTTCACTAATTTTAGGGAACCACAAATATTATAGTCTGTTGCTTCTATCTTTGGGATTGAAGCCATGTTTGGCACAACCATAAAATTCTCCAAACTTCTCAACTTGAAGTGATCCTTCTCAACCTTGATTGTGTAGCATGTTGATGTTGCATGATCAAGTTTGTAATATCCCTAGACATTTGTTGTAGCTCTTTCTCATCCATCAACTAATATCTTAACACCTTCAAAACAGACTCCTTCAGAAGTCACCACAAGTGCTCCAACTGAGAAACTTGTGACCTGAAATGGTTGAGATATATTAACATGACTGTGCTCAACAAGAACATCTATAGATGGAAATGAAACATCAAATATTGTATTCTCACCCTTGTATAATGGAAAAAACCTTTATTTTCCACATGGAATAAAATTAAAAGCAAATTTTCCATATGCACTAGATATTTCATGACAAAGTGCTTGATTTGGCCAAGGAACTTCTTTGAGGGCACTTCACCTCATGGACATCATCAGAGTAAAGGTATATATGAAAACCTTAAATAGGGTACTGTTAGAAACAACTAAGCCATCCATATCATAATTTGGGACATAAAAGATGTCATCTACTACCAGATTTCCAAAGCCCAACTCCATCTCCCGAGAGCCTCTTTGGAAAACTGTTAAGGGAACATGAGAATCATGTATTTGAAAGAGAATATTATAGAAAATATTCTTTATAAACCTCCATCATTGTACCTCATGCGTAGCGCCATCCTAGCTAGGATCGACATTAGGTATGACCTTGTATCTTCTTCCTTTTTTTAACAACTGGGTCATAGAGCCCGCTCTTTCCACTTCTTCAAGTTTGATTTCATGGAGGGCTATTGTGTCCTATGGACACTCATCCTTAAGGAATCTCCAAACTTATTTTTCATATCAAACAAAGGAAAAGAGAGAAAAATATCATGGCCTTTCATTTTTGAGAAAAAATGTAGTGGGATTTGATATGACCTGAAATTTTTATACCACTCGAGGATTGATGAATTTTATCTATTCATGATGGGAAGCAACCAGCCTATATTTCCTTGGAGTAATATTTGTGAATGTGTAACTACCTCCCTACGATGTAAACACATCATTAATGAGATCATTTTAGCTCAACGTTCACATTGGCAAGACATCCATTTATATCTGGACAACTTTCTGCTCCAATAACCCCATCACTCTCCCAGAAATTATGAACCTAGTGAACTAAAAAATGATGTCTTCATGGCCATTGCAACCATTGTGATCCACTGACACATATTCAACCATTTAAGATATATTCACCAAGTCATGGAATATGAATATTTCCGATGTAATTTTTCCACTTGATAATCTTAATGTCAAATCTGAAATTGTTTAGTTCATCTTCACATCAAATCCAAAATTGTCTAGTTTGTCTTCATAGAGCTCTTGAAAAAAAAATTAATTGTATCGAATCTACACAAATATATTAAAAAAATTATTAACGTATGATGTTTTATTAGCAATCAAAATGTTTAAAACAATACAACACCAATAAATTTGTATTTCATCTCCATTGCACATAATTCACCTTCTGTCTTAGAATGCATATGGCTATCGATATTTTCTAGGTGCCTCAATTGATGTAACATATATTTTGTAGATGATTTTGATAGATGATCTTGATAACCCCACAATCTACAATATGACTATTAATTTGCAATGATTCATTTTATGTATTTTTTATTATTTATAATTATGGTGAATCAATCATTCTTTAGATTAAATAATGAATCTACTCCTTAAAAAATATTATATGCAAAGTAAAAGTTACATGAGTAAATTTTTAACTTTTCAAATTCCACTGATATTCATCAAAATTTCAAGTAAGAAACACAAAGTATCCTTACAACTTACATTGTTTGGTGAACTAATCGGTGTGTCTAGAACCTGCCAATAATTCTCCACGGTATTAACCCATGTCAATTGCTTCAACAATTTTTCTGGGTTTCCTTTGTGATCAATCTAGGGATTACATTTAAAATGTTCAAATATTATTTTTTAAAATTCTTGAATTGTTATGGGATTTACCACCGAAGAAGCAACTTGATAAACCTTTATGCCTTGCATTCCTTTGTGTTTGGCCATCGCTACTAAAGTTTCATTCGCCCTTTAGGTCATGCACCTTATAAACCTTTATGCCATGCATTCCTGCGTGTTTCGCCATGGATGCTAAAGTTGCATTCACCCTTTATCCTTGCATTCATGTGTGTTTGACCATGGTTGCTAAAGTTGCATTTGGATTCGCAACCATGTCTACTGATGTCTCCAATTTGAGTTCAACCCAAACAAAATAACACATTTAAGAAAAAAAAGGATAATGGTTTTTTGGGTCGAACTTTTAAAGATGTATATGGAAGATCTGATCTCCCAAGAGAAATAAATAATGTAGAGAAGCTCCAAAAAAATCAAATAAATATGATTTAAATAATTAAAAAATATCAAATCGAAGTTTGGAACCATCCACTGTCATCTTCCCGATATAGATGAAAAACGTAATCTAATAAAAGAAAAAATTAATATGGAAATTCTCCAGAAAATTAAAAATTAATTAATAAATGTTTTTTTCATACTTTGTTAAGAGTTACTCACCAGATCTAGCACAATATCTGGATCTAGTTGACCTTTGCCATAGTGTGTAACAATTGGATCAATCATTATGCAAGCTGAATATTTGATTTAGCTCAACAATAATGTGAGAGTAATCTAGCATTGGATGTGAATGTTTCCTCAACTTTGTCAAAGAATGAATCTCAATGAAACCTCGGCATCCATTGACCTGTTAACAATGGTTCGAACTACCAGACATGTAACCAACATTTGAAGCACCCACCATTTCTCCGTTACAACGAACATCGAATCTAAAAACCTACTATTTTTTTTCGAGCAGCTCATTGCATCTCTCTTTCTCGAGTTCATAACTAGTTGTCACTAGTTCAATGCCAATCGAATCTAAAATCACTATGATGGTTGAGATGTCAGTTTTCAGGGGCACCAAACACATGGATCCACTAAAAATTGAGCCGCACGATCTGGATCAGTTTTATCCTCCCAGAGATTTGGATAGGTGTTACCCTGGTAGAAACAATTCGAGATGTAAAACAATGCCTTTACATTGCCAATTATCAAGACAAGATGATCTATAGCCCCTACAGTTTAGGAAAAAATCACCCAAAACCCCAAATTTATGGTAGTTTAAATTATTAAATTATTAACTTTTTTGTAATTCAAATTTAAAAAAAAATAATTACAAATCTCTTTACTCTCTTTGAGAAAGCAACTTTTCATTCAAATAATATTATTTTAACTTTCAATTAATTGAAATTTATTTTATTTTAATTAATAAAAAATTGTTTTCGGTTATTTATATGTATTGTTCAAAGTTAATTGTAATTTCAGATTAAAAATATTGCCTAAAAACATAAAATGTAAACTTAAATGTCAATGTAAACATAAACGTAAATGTAAACTTTAATATTTAACATTTAACATTGTTAATTTAATGTCGGCCCTATTTAAAAATCAATCTAATTATTATTATGTATAAACACAACATAAATTTAAATATAAAGAGATTTATGAATAGTTAAAAAAGAGTTATGGTAAATAAATAAAAATATAAATAAACCAAAAGTATGGTAAATAAATAAGACTTTTTTTTATATTTACTCCAAAGGTATGGTAAATAAAAAAAATAAAAAACAAACTAGAGGTATGGTAAAATAAATAAAACCTCTTTTTATGTTTACTCCATTAACCTATTTATGTTTATGAAAATTCAAAAAATAGTATTTATTTAGGTCGATCTTGCCGGGCACAAATTATTATTAATATCATGAACCAATTACCATATTTATAAAAGAGGTATGATAAATAAATAAATATAAAAGAGGTATATAGATGTATGGTAAATAAATAAAACCTCTTTTTATATTCACTCCATAACCCTCTTTACACTTACTAACACTCAAAAAATAGGTTTTATTTAGGTGAAGCCTATGGACAAAATACCATGGGCCAAATTGTTATTAATACCATGCAAAAAATACTATTAACCATAATATT